>CM020502.1:28856443-28896443 GCA_009823395.1 Thamnaconus septentrionalis | reverse complement strand
AGCGCGGTTAGCCCATTAGTCTGCTAGCCACAGTGTAGCTGAGAGATGTCTGCTTCCTCCTCCTCCTCCTCCTCCTCCTCTTCCTCCACCACCACCCCCACTTCCTCTTTCACCTCCTCCGCCTCCACCCTATATTTGGTGCGTTGCTACGGCAACTGGCCTTCGTTTAACTATTGTTGTCTCCTCGGCGAAGGTTAGAACAAACTGTGCTGCGTCCAGGTAGACACACACACACACACACACACACACACACACACACACACAGAGAGAGAGGCAGGAGCTCAACCAGAAGAAACAGCTCCACTTCAAAGCAGGAAGTGGCGCCCCCTCCTGCTGGTCTCACAGGTTTCAACCTGACTTGGAGGCCAGGTTGCCCCTTGTCACCACCCCCTCCCACCCTCTGCCACCTCCTCACCCCCCATTCCATACACTACAACCCCCACAATCCCCGGCTGTCTGTCTGTTGCTAGGTTACAGCCCTGCTGTCGCCTCACTTTCTCCCTCTGTGTTCTGATTGGCTGTGATGCGGGAGGCAGCGCTTTAATGCTGGCAGGTGACTCTGAGTTGCAGGTCCAGTCCGTGCACCGAGTGCCCCCTGCTGCTCAGCTTAAGTCACTGCATTCCCTGGCAGGAAGCTGCTAACCACATCTGCGTTCAGACTCCCCCACACCCGCCCACACAGGGGAGCCAACTCAAAAACTCAGTGGGGTTACAAAGGTTAAATTCAAATTCATTGAAAAAAAATCTTCCTCCAGCTAGAACAGTGAAGCGTCTTAAACAAACTGAATATGGAACAGGGTTTCGTACTATACAATAAATTACTTAATATTCCACACATGCAAAATCCAATTTCAAATTTAAAAAAAAACTCATCAAAATAAATAAAATGTACATAAAAGTCATATGGCTCTTTTTTATACACAGGCTTCTGATTTGAAATTCAACAGTAAACTCTTTTCACGGGCTGATAATACATTTAAAAATAAAATAACAACAATAAACCAGTTAAGTCATCATAATAATATCCTTTAATGAATGTCCAGATTGAGCAGAGCATTATGGGATTTGTAGTATTAGCACTACATGTGCTGATTAACAGCAGTGGGCCAGCAGCCCAAGTAGTGATTTTGTATTGGCCTCGCGGGCCAAATATCATGACACTGCGGGCCAAATTTGGCCTGCGGGCCAGAGTTTGACACCAATGGCCTACAGGCTCTATAGCACAACCCACACAACACCTGGGGTGGCGGGGGGAGCAGTGGAGGTCTTCAGGTGATCTCCGACCTTTGCACCTCGATCCAGCAGCACAAGGTTTCACCATCATGGAACACGTGAGGTCTGTCCAGAGGAGCAGCAGTCCCACCTGCCGCCAGCAGGGGGCGAAGGGTGGGGTGGTTTGTGTCAGCGTGGCTGTGATTAAAGGGATTTTGCACAGATTATAACGGGCCACTGAGCTGAGAGACTTTATCAGCCACAGCTGATCAGGATCAGACGTCCTGACAGCTCAGCACGGCTTAGCGCACATCAGCCTGCCGCCGCCGCCACCGCCGCCGGGGAGGGTGGGGCTTCAGGGAAAACTTTCTCACTTCCTCTTTTGTTTCGAACTTCCCAACCAATCCTGGGGGTGGGGCTGACACCTGCTGGTCCTGGGGCCTTCTGGCGCCCCCCAGGAGGATCCCAGCCTCAGACCAGAAACAGCAACTGCCACCATCTGTCTATCTATCATCATCTGTCTGGCCTAGAACCAGCACCAGAACCACCAAGAACCACCATAGAAGCACCCCAGAACTACCTCGAATTAACCCAAAGCACCCCAAAACCACCACCTAGAACCTCCTAGAACCATCCTTGGACCGTTATTGAAAAGACTCTGAAAACACTGAAAACATGGAGGAAATACAGTTGTTTTATGACTGACAAACTATTAATATCATTTCTTCAAGCTCGGCTTAAGAGCCAGATTAAAAAGCTTAACAGGCCCCATAGGGCCCCCGGGCCGTAGTTTGCCCAAGCCTGGGTTAGTTCCTCAGAGTCACTTCTGCTGCTGTTCCCTCCTCTGACCTTGCTCTGACCTTCAGTCTGGTGTAAACAGAACAGCGAACAGGAAGTGGTGGCGTCTCCATGGCAACAGGCTGCTCCAAGCCCCGCCCCTCTCTCCAGGCTCCGCCCCCCGGGCTTATTTATTGACAGGCCGGTGTGGCGGCGCTGCAACGTTTACGGCACCTTTTTATTGCCGCCAACCGCTGGTGAAACGCCATGTTTGATCCCATGACCTTCCTCCGGAGGAGGAGGAAGAGGAGAAGCGCGGGGTCCCAGGTTGGCACGGCGCCACTGTCACGTGACCCAAGAGCTTGACGGCCTTAAGTGACAGCGGGATGCTTCTCCTGCTGCTGCTGGAGGGAAGCCCTGCGTGATGTCACAGAGGGCACGGGAGCCCCTCCCACCAGCCCAACAGTGCAACAGTCGCTCCCAGCTGCTCCGATGACCCTCCGAGTGAGAAACAAACTTCCTGCCGCCAACAGGAAGACTTTTTGTTAGAAGCTCCATTCAAGTCGCTCACTTCCTGATATGGTGAGGCCCCGCCCCCTCCCCTCTTGTCAGGACGATCGCTGCCATGTCACGCAAAGCTTTGTGGGATGTCAGCCTGCAAGAGGACTGCCGGTCCCAGCCGCACAGTCAGAACGGGACGTTCTGAGGCTTAGGGATGGCGAGTCCCGACGTGGCCGGTGTGCAGCAGCCAGCAGGGGGCCACAGAGACTGTTTTCCATGACAAAGAGCCTTGAGGAGAACATGTGAACATCTCGCCGGGTTCCTCTTTGTTCTAGCTCCTCCATAATTGACCTCTTTGTGGTGGCACTGGCTGACTGACTCCATTGTTTGGCCCTTTAAAAGGACTGAAGGAGCGACCTCTCTCTCTCTCTCACACACACACACACACACACACACACACACACACACACACACACACACACACACACACAAACTCGCCACAGAAAGCTAATGAGCGAGCAGTGAATGAGGTGTGGAGAGAGAGAGAGCGAGGCTGAGAGGGAGGCAGCTGTTGGTCCAAGACAATAACATTCCTCCTCTTCATCGTCAGCCTGGGAGCTAATGCTAACAGTAGTGATGAGGCAGCAGCAGGAGCTACAAACTGCTCATCCTCATCATCATCATCATCATCATCACCTTCAAACCCCTGCCACACCTGAACCATCTGCTTCAGCCAAACAGCAGCCTCCACGTGTTTGTCGTGCACATATTCACAAATGACAACTTTCCTGCGCACACACACACACACACACGGCAGCTGATTGGCTGATTGGCCGTCAGCAGGTGTGTTTACGTCGACCAAAAGTAATCGAATTCCACACCGAACACTCCGGCCGCCAGCAGAGGTGGAACCCCCTTTCAGGCTTTGCCTGAGGGTGGAGCTAGCGAGCATCAACTGGTGTAAGATTGGTGTCTTGATGAGGGCAAAGCAGCAGCCAACCAGACAGGAAGTGATGTCACTCCAACCCAACCAGAGGGTCACACGTCCATCACAGGTATCCAAGATGAAGATGCTGTGTTTGGGGGGGCGTAGCATGGGGGTGCCGCTCCTCTGCGCTCAGGTCACATGACTCCATGCCACCTTCAGGCTGCCTCTGGCCCTGTTTGCACTTGGTCACTTGCAACTGTTTTTGGGGATCGTATCACGAAGTACGCATCTTGAAGCATCTGTTCCGCACATAGCATGAACATGTGTCTCGAGCGTACCACTTGCGATCGCATTGGTGCATTTTTAACCACTAGGGGCAGTAAAGCGCAAAACTACGGCTAGTTTCACCTGAAAACGAATAAGAATCAACTTCCTGTTTGCGGACTATATCAAGTCACTTGTTTTTTATTATACTGCAGCTCGTGCGTATGGATCCGAACGAGGAGTAACGACTGGTGGGACAGAGTGGTGATGACTTTATTTTCGGATCAACAGTGGCTGGCAGACTTTCGGATGCAACGTCGCACATTCATCTCATCTGTGAAATGAAATGAAATCTCATATGTGGGAAACTGCGACCGCTGCTCCACTGACAAAATATGCTAATGCGTAATGAAATTTTTTTAGCATCCTAATAAAAGAGTCTAACAAATATGATGAGGTGGTTTGAGTAATCGGATGACAATACGGATTTGGACTGTTTCCACTTGGTTACTTTGTGTGATTTTTGCCGATCGGAATACGAAAAACGCTTGAAATGGCCAAGTGCAAACAGGGCCTTAGAGCGCCGACTCAAGAGAAGAGCAGCATGGAGAAGAAAGAGGGCTGCAGCATTTGTCTCTGCTCTGATAGCCGCGGAACCAGAAAGATGCGTATGGATCCGAACGAGGAGTAACGACTGGTGGGACAGAGTGGTGATGACTTCATTTTCGGATCAACAGTGGCTGGCAAATTTTCGGATGCAACGTCGCACATTTAATCTCATATTTGGGGAAACTGCGACCGCTGCTCCGCTGACAAAATACGCTTATGCGGAATAAAATTTATTAGCATCCTAATAAAAGAGTCCAACAAAAATGACTTGTTTTCGCTTCTTGTTTGTAACTTTATAATGACGACGCCGGGAGGTGGGGCGCCGACCGAGTACGTACACGGGGAGGTGAGTGGAGTAGGCGGTCGTTAATGTGGACTGAGATTGCATTCTGTTCACACGTCCGTGAGGAATGCGAAGCGAAGCGTCGAAACCACCTCCCTGAGGGGGTTTGAGTGATCGGATGACAATATACGGATTTGGACTGTTTCCACTTGTTTACTTTGTGTGATTTTTGCAGGTTGGAACACGAAAAACGCTTGAAATGACCAAGTTCAAACAGGGCCTCTGATGTTTGAGGCAGGTGGATGAGTGAGAGGGAGGAGGGATTATCTCCTCCAAGATGCTTTCAATATGAAGGGTCTCAGCAGGGAGCGGAGCCTTCAAGGAGAAGCCGAGGAGATGATGTCACCCTGGTCCTCCAGGAATCCACTGTGGAGATGTGATGTTTCACACCCTGCTGCTGCTGCTCCGTGGTCCTTAGTGGGACAGACGAAGCTGGACTGATGAAGGACAATGAGGAGGATCATGCATTAAAGCTGCTTCCAGACACAGGCACGCATGCGGGTTGGTTCAACCAATCAGAGAAAGCTGATCATCTGACTGCAGTTGGTGATCATTATGGTTTTCTGAGGTATAAGGTGACGATTCCTGCCACAGCTGAACCCTGACCCCTGGGTCCTGACCTCCGGGGGAGGGTCCGGTGGTCCAGTGACTCAGTGGGCAGGAGAGACTCGTTCACTCCGCAGTGGAGATGGAGGGGAGAGGACTGTGAAGCCATGATGCAACAGAGAGCAAGTGGAGCTCAGAGAGGAGAGACCACAACATCATTCTTCTTCTTCTTCTTCTTCTTCTTCAAATCACACCATCAAGGAGGAACGATGCTCAGCAAGCTGACTGATCCTCCACTTCCACGCCAGACGTCTTCCTCTGCCCCCACCACAGGAAACAGAGCCGTGACCATGAGATGACCTCTAGGCTTCCCTCAGAAACCTCCTGCATTGTCTCATCGACGATCGTCTGCTTTTGTCTGACAGCAGGAGAAAGAAGAGAAAGAATAGAAAGAAAACTCCCTGTGGCCTCAAGTTCCTCTTCATTTCCACTTCCTGCCAGGGTTAACGCTGCACATTAAAGCAGTGTGTGTGTGTGTGTGTGTGTGTGTGTGTGCGCGCACATACAGGCAAACTAAAGGTCAAATTTAAAAAGAAAAAAAAAACAGCAGATAAATTCAGCAGTGTGAGTCCAAACGTGGCTGTGATTGCTGATGGGGGCTTCCTGTCTCCTCCCCCCGCTGGCCCCTCCTCCTCCCCTCTCCGGTCCCAACCAAAAAACAGCATCAAAGCATCAACATGCTAATGGGAGCACGAGCGGCCCCTCCCCCTTCTTCCTCCTCCTGCATCAAACTCTGCAGACTTTTCTGATGGAGGAGGGGGCGCATCCACTGCCCCCCCCCCAACCCCCTGCTCTCAAAATGGAAGCTTCCACTACCAAACTGAGGAGGGGATGGACACACACACACGCGCACACACACGCGCGCACACACACGAGCTGGAAAATGAGGAACAGTCTGCATCAACAGCTGGAAGTCTATCTTGTAAGGCAGTAAAGTCTTTCTCTACGCGCGCACACACACACACACACACACACACACACACACACACACACAGTGTGCCAAAGCGGGGCTCTCATTCACTGTTTCCTTCTCTGATGTTTCTTTGCTGTTGTGAAATCGTTTGTTGTGTAGTGCTGTGCAGTAAACACACACACATTCCACAGGAAGTGTGCTCGATGGCAGTCGGGCGGAGGTAAACAGGCTTCGGTAAATAAAGGCACATCCTCCTCTTTCCTCCTCCGCCGCTGCTGCTAGGAGTGTTCGGTGTTGAACCGGCGGGGTGGTGCGGAGCTGGCCAAGGTGCTGAAGTGTCGGCGCGGCCTCGCAGCTCCAACTTAGCACCGGACATCTTTGGCTCGCCATTAAACACCGTTAGAAAAGTGAAAGCGAAGCCGTGGGCCAATCAGGTGGTGCCGCTGCCGCTCACGTGACCAGCGAGGAAAAAAAATAACAGCAGCGGACTAAAGTGGTAAAAGTAACACAACGGCTCAGTTGGAGCACGATTAAATAAAAAAGGCTAAAGGGCGACTTCCGGTGGTCGGCGGTGGCCTCCAGCAGTCACGTCGGCGGCCAACTGTGAGCCGACACCCGGCCAGCCGAGCTGCTCTCATCGGCCTCCGCCGTCACTCACAAACATGTCGACCCACTCAAAATGGACGCTACAAATTGTCTGAATTGCACAAGTTTGTGTGCCGAGAGTGGAGCCGGTCCAGTCTGGTCTGAACCGAACCAGACCGGACCGGAGCAGGGAGAGAAGCCCCAGCAGTGGCACAGCCACACAGTGAGCATTGATGGAGGAGGGAGTGTAACTCCATCAGCCCAACACACACACACACACACACACACACACACACACACACACACACACACACACACACACACACACACACACACACACACACACACACACACACACACAACTTCCACAGTTAGCACAAGCCCAGCTAGCCTCAGCTAGCAGCCACAACACCGAACCATCGACACATTTCGGCGGCGAAACTTTGCGGCTCGGCGGCCGGAGGAGCTGCTCCCAGGGCATCAGGCCACCAGGGGCGGCTGTACCTGCGGCTGCTGCTCCATCTCTCAGCCCGAGGGCTGCGGCCGAAAACTCTCCCAAGTTACCGCGTTCGAGCAGGAACAAAGCAGCGAGGGACACACACACACACACACACACACACACACACACACACACACACACACACACACACACACACACACACACACACACACAGTTTGTTGCACCTCATAAATATTCAGGTCGCGTCCGGATCGCCACACAGTTCCACCGCATTATCGTTCCAAAATTCCGGCTACTCGCAAAAGCAGTGGCGGCAGCCCGGCCGGAGTGCTGCCGGGGAAAAGTGCACTTTAATCGCACTTGGAAGTGGCCGATGTGTCGCCGCCGACAGACGACGGCGGTGGCGGCGACACATCGACCAGCGGTTGGCTCGGCCGGAGAGTCGAGGCTTCATCGCTTCACATCTCCGCTGCTCCACAACAGCAACCCGGGCAGAATAAGACAAGCTTTGCTTTACCTGATGACACTGGATTTCTACTTTCAGCGCCTCCTGCAGGCCCTGGAGTTCCATGTTCCGCTCGGAAAAGCACTTTTCTCCCACTTTGGCTGCGGCCGAGGCGAACTTTGAGTGAATTAAAGATATTTTAAAGCGACAATAACAATTGAAAGAAGAACTACTCTGGGCTGGAAAGCAAGTTCTCGCTCCTCTCACAGGCTGGGACTCATCACCCACTTTCCGCCCGTCTTGAAAAGTGCTCCAAAGCGGCCACACGGAGGCCGGGACCGGCGGCGCTGCTCCCCAGACGACGGTCGAGGGTGGCGGCCTCGGTTGGGGGTCGCTGCCGCGGCTCGCACCGCGATTTGAACTCAAAACAGCGGGACTATATCTTGTCCGAGTCCGCGGCTTGATTTCACTTTGCCTGGGGAAAGTTGCGCTTCGGCTGTCAATGGTAATTCGGAAGTTCCCGGATGGAGGCAGAGCGAGCAGGCCACCCCCCCTTCCGCAGACCGGGCATGCGCAGTATGCAGCGAGGCTGCTTCAGCAGCGAGGAGCAGAGAAATAGTGAGAAGAAAACTACCCGAACGACAGCCTCCTCACAGCGGAGATGAAACTTTGAGAAGGTTTCAGCTCGTCAGCAGCGTAAAGACACTTCCGAGTTGTCTTGTGGAATTGATTATAAAGGTGCTTTTTGGATTTTAGAATCAAATAGTTTCGTGCTTTCGCAGCTGTGAAGTCCGGAACTGTCACTTGTCATTTTCCCTCTGTTGTTCCGAGGTGTTTTTCCACTGTGTGGTGTGTTGTAGTTAAAAAAAAATAAATAAATAAAAAAAAAGACTCACTATAACCCAACAAATACAACCCATTCTGTAGTCACCACCACATTAAACACACTTCCAGCTCATTCATTTAAGATCCATGATTACTATATGTTCTAATGAAGAAGAAAAAAGTCATTGGTGACAATTGAGGGTGCTCTCACAATATTGATCGTACTGTAAATTAACCAACATTTTTTCTGGGGGTGGGTCACAAACTCGTGAAGAAACTCATTTGTGTATTTCCTGTGTGTGTTGAAGTGCTGCTGGTCTCACTGGAGAAACACTGAAGCCTCCTGGTTTTTGGCTCCTGATACACAAAGAAGGTGATTGTGGCAGCAGGTTCCCAGAACGCCCCCCCCCTCCTCCTCCCCACACACACACACACATACACACACACACACACACACACACACACTCCTAACTCCCCCCCTTCCCCGCCTGACCTACCCCTCCTCCTCCTCCTCCTCCTCCTCCTCCTCCTCC
This sequence comes from Thamnaconus septentrionalis, assembly GCA_009823395.1. Lineage (NCBI taxonomy): Eukaryota > Metazoa > Chordata > Actinopteri > Tetraodontiformes > Monacanthidae > Thamnaconus > Thamnaconus septentrionalis. Next base: position 28,887,442 of record CM020502.1, on the reverse strand, counting down.
TCCTCCTCCTCCCTGGAGCTCCTGTCATTGGCCAGAGCCATGCTCTCAGCAGTGCCGAGCGAATGCCAGCCAATCAGGAGTTGCAATGTGAAGGGACAGACTAGGGGGCGGGGGGCGGACCAATCAAAGGAGTGGGGGGTTGGGGTAGGGGGTCAGGGTGAGGGGCGGGGCTTCGGAGTATGTGATGGGAGAGTTGATGAGAAAGAAATGGCACTTGGCGCTTTGACTGTGGCGGCGAGGACTCATAGCCCGGTGCATTGTGGGAGTTTCGACTCTTGAGTCTCTCAGCACCACGGACAGAGGCAGCAGCAGCAGCAACATCCTTCTTCTTCTTCGTCCCCCAACCCCCCCTCTCGGTTATGAATACATCTGTCAAACCCTCAGATGCCCCTCCCCCTCCCCCTTATCTTCTTCCCCGTCCCCCTACTCCCCTTCCTCCTCCTACTGCACCCTCCCCTCCCCCCACTTCCATGCAGCTTGTACCCGGAAATGAAGGGGCCTTTAAATTCTACATGAACCCGGAGCAAAGTTGCAGTTTGACGGTGTTGTCCACCGCAGCTGAGGCACAAACTAGTCCCTCCCCCCCTACCTCCTCCTCCCTACCCTTCCTCTACCTCTCCGCCTCCCCCTCCCCCATTGGACAGGCCTGCTGCTGCTGCCTCCCATTTCACGGCTCAGCGGTGAGACTGCAGCTGACGGTGTCTCCTTCCCTGTCTGTCTGTCTGTCCGTCTGTCTGTCGGTTCTCCAGCAATCCCAACACAACCTCGGAATGCTGCAGGGCGTGTGTGACCCTCCCCAGTAGCCGCCCCCACCCCAACCTCCGATCCCCACAGCCCCAGGGCTCTGTGTCGTATAATTAAGTGGCTTTGTCCTCCTGCATGTGGAGCAAGTTTCACCTCCTCAGCAGCCTCCCATCAAAAAACAGGAGGAAACTTTGGAAAGAAAAAAGCACCTCCTTTCTGGACTTGGCAGATGCAGGAAAATTACAATATGCACCGCACACACACACACACACAGCTGTACTGTGTGGTGGTGACACTCACAGTCTGCTGCTGCTCCACTGACGTGAGCTCGGAGTCACCGGGAAGCAGATTTGCGATCAGCTGGACGATGGTTTTGCGGTGCAGCGTCGCCCTGCCAGGCCTCAGCCGGCCATCTGTCGGCGCTGGCCGAGGCCGCTGGAACCCTGGAACCCTGGAAATACTCCGGTAAAAGTAAAAGTACTGATTCAACTCATTTACTCAAGTAAATGTAAGAAAGTTCACATTCTGAATTGTACTGAATAAAAAAATGCCTTTAATGAAATAATCCAGGTTTGATTTGATTCCTGGGGTCTTGGTTGTTTGTCTCTATGTGGCCCTAATAAAGTGGCCACTGGTCTCGGGGTGTCACCCTGCCAGATAGAGTGACATCATTACCAATAGAGGTGGCCAAGATTATTCAAAGTATTCTAGTACTTTTTGTGTACTTGTAAAAGTACAGATACTTGTGTGTAAAAAAATATATAATACTCCGGAAAAGTAAAAGTAAAAAGACAAAAAAGTAGAAGTACTGATTCAACTCCAAAGTACAGGTTTTAAAATGTACTGAAGTAAAACGTTTTTTGCCATTTATGAAGCAATACATTGGTTGATAATTTTTCAAAAAGTGAGAAGGTGTGACAGAGTAATCAGGACTGAAGTGACCAGAGGTCAGAGGTCAGAGGTCTTGATGAGCATCTGGATCATTTAAAACAGCTTTGACACTCTCAATACTATAGGTTTATAGTTTTTTTCTTTTCCATCTGCAGCTCAAGCAAACTGTAATCAGTAAATCGTTCTGACCAGTGAGACATGATGGGATGTTGATGACACTCTTAATAACAATAACCGATGTTGTTTTCAACATGTTCGTTTTTCTCTAGACTGAGAATGCTCTGACCTTTGACCCCAAAGCCGAGGTCCTCTAAAATAATCTCCAATCTCTAAAATATCATCCACTGTTATATTCAACTACACAGCAGCGGAGTTGAAATGGCTCCACTTGAAGCAACAACAACTAGAATCAATACTAATCGAATGACTTTGAAAGATTCAGATTCAGAACTTGTATATTTTAAAGACTTTTGAACACAAAAGTAAGCAGCATATTTTTTTTCTGATGGAAGGAGTAAAAGTACTACTTAAAGGATATTTGTGTACAAATGTAGGGAGTCAAAGTAAAAAGTCGTAAAAAGGAAAATAGTGAGTATTTTCATTTTTCCGACTTTTTACTGAGAGTTTTGTGCAACAGCTTTACAGAAAGTCACGTCCTGTGCAGGAGGTTCTTCTGGCGGACGGGACGGAGGTCGACTGTGAAGACTGTAGCACTGCTGCTGCTGCTGCTGCTGGTGGCGCTAGAGAGCAGGCACCTGCATCATGTGACTGTCACACCTGATTGTATTGCCTGCCAGGATGTGACCCATTTCTCTCACTCACAAGCACAAGTTTCTCTGTGTGACAGCTCACAACACAACAGCCCAGCAGAACACACACACACACACACACACACACACACACACAGATTTTTCAGCTGGAAGGTGTCATGCAGAGATAATGTGATGGCATCATGAGGGGTTGCTGTGTGCAGTTGCAGTAGAACTCCTCTCTTTGGCATTTGACAGGCCTGCAGCTAACGGCTAACAGTTAGCTCTGATTTCTGACCCACCCCTGACCACCAGGGGTCACCAACCAGCTCTTCCCCTGAGAACTCTGCTGATTTGTTTGATTTGTGATTCTTTGGCGATATCATAGCCTCCACTGGGGCACTTCCTATCCGTCGGGAGGTCAGAAAACCAAACCGTCTAAAATGGCAGTTTGATCACACTGAACAATCAACTGAAGCAAAGGTCAGAGGGCACAAACAGAAACAGAGTCTGAAACAATGAAACCCTGCTGAATGTTTACTACAAATTCATGCTTTCTAATTTAAACAAAAGCATTTCCTAAAAACGTTGAGTGAAAGATGAAAAACATTGATCTTAAACCTTTTCTTCAGCACCTTTTTAGCCTGTTGGCATCTCTTCTTTAGGATCATCATAAGCCCCCCTCCCCCGCCCACCTCCAGACCCCACACCCCCACTTCAACTCCTAGGAGTCGTCCTTCTCTTCCTCTCAAACGCCCCTGCCAGCAGCTAAACCAGCTAACCTCCTGCTGTCATTCTTAATGCTAAGCTAGGCTAACTGAGCTGGGGAGTCTCCACCAGACTTTCTCTCTGCAGCCTTCTGGCTCCACCCCCCTCTACTCCATCCCTCTCCCCTCCACCGCTCTCCACATTACGCAGGCTCTCTCTCTCTCTCTCTCTCTCTCTCTCTCTCTCTCTCTCTCTCTCTCTCTCTCTTTTCTTCTGCCAACTCCTCCGTCTTCCTCCTCGCCAGCTGGTCAAGGGTCTCCTGCTGCCGCCAGGGCCCGCAGCTCACTTCCTGCTTTCTCCAGCACCTGTTCCTGTTTGGCAGCGGCATCCCGGGAAGCTTGGAGCCCGGCCATCTGCCTGCCCACCTCCACCCCCACCATACGCACACACACACAACCACACACACCTCTCTGCCGTGTCCTCTCCTGCTTCCCAAACCAAATAGCGAGGCTCCACCCCCCAGTGGGAAACCAGGTGTGCAGGTGGTGTGGCAGTGTGACACTGAGCATCAGGTGGAGTTTGGATGCCAGGGAAGATCGTGAAATAAATCCATCCATCCCATCCACATCCATTTTCAATACCAGCTTCTTCCTGAGGGGGGTCTGCTGGAGCCTCTCCCAGCTGTCATAGGGTGAAGGCAGGGTGACATCCTGGACAAGTGGCCACTTTACTAGGGCCACATACAAACAACCATTCACACTCACATACACACCTATGGACAATTTAGTGTTTCCAATTCCCCCTACCATGCTTGTTTTTATACTGTGGGAGGAAGCTGGAAAACCCGGAGTGAACCCACCAGACACAGGGAGAGCATGCAAACTCCACACAGAAAGGCCCCAGGAGACTCCAGGAATCGAACCCACAACCTTCTTGCTGCGAGGCTGCAGCACTAAAAATAAATCATAAATAAATTTCTAATAATATTTTAAATATATTGAACAGACAATTCAGTGGCGGAGACAGTTTTAGGGTGGCCATGGGGGCTCAAAAGTCAGTGTGCATTTACAGAGCACAGATCCTGCTGACCAGAGGGAGAATCTGAAGTTCCTGAACAAGGCAGCAGAGTGTGTGAGGTTCATTACTGAGGTCTTCAACATCAAACTACCAGACAGCTCACCTTCAGGGAGACAGCTGATCCAGCTGTGCTGGATTCTCGGTACCGATGACACCAAGGTCTGCTGCCCCCTGCTGGCTGAGGTATTACTGTCCTCTGCTGGCTGAGGCGTTGCTGCCCCCTGCTGGCTGAGGTGTCACATTGTCGTCACATTGAGATAATAAAATAAAACCACGATCACATTCTTGAAACGTAACAACTTTATTTGACCCTTTCAATCAAATATTATGTGATCATATAAATTATACAAGATAATTGATGTTCTACACAATCCAAGTAAAATATAAAAATGAAACTTTTCAATGTTCCTTTATTGTGGTGTGTGTTCACCAGTTCAACCACACAACTTGACTAACTGTTTCAAAATCTTACAAGATAAGCTGGGAGGAGGTGACACCATGAGGTGGCGCTTCCTGTTTGGAAAATCATTTGTGTTTGTGAGGCTGCATCACACTGGCGACACTGTCCTGGTGTCACAAATATAGATGACGTGTCGTCTCAACATCTTAATCGCTGAAAAACTCTATTTTATATAATATTGTCGTCTCGTGGCTGTTGTGTTGCTGCAGTTGTGTTACAGTAGTTGTGTTGTCATGGCCTCCTGGCTGTTGTGTTGCTGTGGTTGTGAGTAGTGTGTTACAGTAGTTTTGTAGCTGCGGCCTACTTGCAGGTATGTTACTGCAGCTGTATTCCAGTAGTTGTTTTTTTTTTTACAGTTGTTGTGTTACTGCAATTATGTCTCCACAGCCTATTTTCAGGTGCTCCTCACTAGTTGTGCTCCAGTAGTTGTGTTTCAGTAGTTGTGTTGCTGCAGTTGTGTTCCAATAGTTGTTTTCCAGTATTTTTGTTGATGCAGTTGTGTGTAGTTGTGTTGCTGCAAGTTGTGTTGCTGCAATTGTGTTCCAATAGTTGTTTTCCAGTATTTTTGTTGATGCGGTTGTGCAAAGCTTGTGTTGCTGCAGTTGTGTGTCCACGGCCTACTTCCAGGTGTGTTGATGCGGTTGTGTGTAGTTGTGTTGCCGCAGTTTTGTGTCCACGGCCTACTTGCATGTGTACAGGTCGCTGACGCTCTCGCAGCGGCGACAGCGGACGTAGCAGCACCAGACGAACTTGCAGTGGCAGCGCTGCACCTGCCGCACCAGGTGTGTGTTGTAGCCGCGGCCGCAGCAAAGCAGGTTGCAGCCGCCAGCGCCGGCCGAGCTACGGCTGCAGCGGCGGCCCCTGGTGCCGGCCACGCCCCGCTGCCGGTCCTCCACGCAGTAGTTGGGCGACTTGTTGAGGAAGACCAGGCGCTGGCCGTCCGGGAGGGGGCGCCGCTGCCCCTCCCTGCTGCTGCTGCTGCTTCCTGCGGCTCTTCCAGCGGGGGGCGCCGGCTGCCAGCTGAACGCTGCGCTCGTAGCTGCGCTTGAGGACGGCGCCCACGCGGCCAAACGGCGCCATCGTCCTCCAGCAGGTCTTGACGCCGCAGGAGCCTGACACACCGTGGCAGCGGCAGTGTCTGCTCATAGTCCTGTGGACGGCCTGGGGAGGGAGGGGAGAGGGAGGACGGGTCACTTCCCACTGTGGCCCCAACCAGTCAAAAAGTTGGCACACACTTGGACTAGATAGTCCAGGGGTGGTTCTAAGTGGTTCTAGGAGGTTCTGGGTGGTTCTAGGTAGTTCTGGTAGCTCTGGGTTGATCTAGGTGGTTCTAGAAAAGTTCTAGTTGCTTCTGGTGGTGGTTTTAGGCCAGCCATGGGTAAACTACGAAATTTCAAACTATATTTTTTTCCTACTATGAGGTGGCTCACCAAAACACTCCATCCATCTGCTGCTGCTCCAGCCCCTCTGTCACATTTTACAACCCATTGTTGCCCACCAGTCAAACAGTTGGCCCACCCCTGGTCTAGACAGTCTAAGGGATTCTGGGTGGTTCTGGGTGGTTCAAGGTGGTGGTTTAGGGGTGATTCTAGGTGGTTCAAGGTGGTTCTTGCTCACCTGTCGTCCCGCCTCGCTGTTGTGTCGGCTCATCATCACTCCCCCTGAAGTCGAGCCGTTCCCTCCCTCGCCGTCCAGGAACCTGCGGCTGAACCAGGTGCCGTACTGGATCTGGTCCGAGCAGCCACCCCAGTGCCAGCCCTCCCCCTCCTCCTCGCCAGTGGGAGGGCCGCCATGGGTGGGGCCACCGCCCAACCCGCCGCCCCCCTCCAGACGCCCGGCACAGCCGCACTCCGTCATGTTGCCCTGGCTACAGGAGCGCGTGACGGCGTGGACCAGCCCCGCCGCCATTACCGCCTGAATGAAGGCCGTCTCTCTGGTGCCTGAGGGGGTGGGTCCAAAGGAATGGGCGGGGCAAGGTTGGGTCCAAGGGGAAGGGGCAGGGCCAAGAGAAGGGGGAGACAGAGTGACATCATTACCAATAGAAGTGGCCAAAGGTATTCACAGTATTCTAGTACTTTTTGTGTACTTAAAAGTACAGATACTTGTGTGTGGAAAAAATATAATACTCCAAAGTACAGTGAAAGCACAGGTTTTAAAATGTACTGAAGTAAAAGGTTTTTTGCCATTTACGAAGCAATACATTGGTTAATAATTTTTCAAAAAGTGAGAAGGTGTGACAGAGTAATCTGGACAGAAGTGACCAGAGGTCAGAGGTCAGAGGTCTTGATGAGCATCTGGATCATTTGGAACAGCTTTGCTACTCTCAATACTGCACTTTTATAGTTTTTTTTTCTTTTCCAACTGCAGCTCAACGAAATTGTGATCAGTAATAGTTCTGACCAGTGAGACATAATTGGATGTTGATACTCTTAATAACAATAACTGATGTTGTTTTCAATTTTTTTTTTTTGCCCTGACCTTTGACCCCAAAGCCGAGGTCCTCTAAAATAATCAGAGTTGAAATGGCTCCACTTGAAGCACCAACAACTAGAATCAATACTAAGTGAATAACAGGCATGTTTTACAATGTAAGTATACAATATTTTGTACACAATATTTGTGTACAAATGTAGGGAGCAAAGACAAAGTGGTCAGGATAAGAAATACTCAAGTAAAGTTAATGGTAGAAGAAGAATCTACTTCAGTACATTAACAAATTACTTATACTTTATACTTTTTTCCTGTAAAGTAAGTAAAGTAAGTTGGTATAGACACTTTGTGACAGAGCAACGTGTGACTGGTACACCCGTTGCGGAGCGACTCACCGCTGCTCAGCTCGTGTCCGAAGACAGAGCGCTGCCCCCTGGTGGAACAGTTCCACCTCTCGTGCCTGAACTGGCTCTGGCACTCGGCAATGGCCAGCTGCGCTCCTTCCTGGATGCTGGGCAGCAGGAAGTGCTTCCTGCGGCAGAGCTCACGCTGCTGCGGCCGCAGAGGGAGGCCGCTGCAGCCCAGCTGCTCGGGGACGCCGGGCGAGGCCACGCCCAACCACCTGGAAAGGGAGGGGCGAGGTGGGCGGGGGGACGCAAAACACATGGAGCAGGAGGTTGACACACAACGTACGTGACAAGCAGTAACACAAAGAGGCTGTGGCTGTGTCTCAATTCAGGGTCTGCATCCTTCTGAGAATGCATTTGAAAGGAAGTTGCATCATAGCACTGCGCGAAGGCTTGTCCCAATTCCCGAAAATCCGAAGGACACTCCAAATGCATACTCGGAATGCGCCGTACTTTTAGCCGATTCCAAGGCTACACCGCTACTATCCTTCGCGTCCTTCTGTGTCCCAGGATGCTTTGCGTGCTGCTGCAAAGCATTCTGGGATCCTGAGAAGTCAGCTGAAATTGCGGCATCTACTGGCAAAGACACGACGTATACATTTAAGTCTTCAAATTTCACGTAAAATATTACGTTTTTAACTTAGAGTTTTTATTTATCTGAACATCCAACGACATGGTAGCGAACCAGTGGTTAGCTTGATGCTATGAAAACGTCACTTCTGTGGTTGGCCAGCAGGAGGGACCGACAGTGACGCAACCAGGAAATACGCCGGAGGCTAGACCGTCCCATGTGGTTACCGGGGAGGCGGTTTGGGTTCCTCCTTCAGTCTGACTGACTGATGCGGACCAGTGATTGGTCACACGCTACAAACTCCGCCCCTTCACTCACAGGTGGAAAAGCTGGTTGGCTAAAGTCAGTCAATCAACACCATCATGTGACTTTTGAGTGGAGCTTCCTTCAAAGGGTCTAGTGCACACACACAGAGAGAGAGAGAGAGAGAGAGAGAGAGAGAGAGAGAGAGAGAGAGAGAGAGAGAGAGAGAGAGAGAGAGAGAGAGAGAGAGAGAGAGACCACCAGAGGGCGCTCATCGCTATTTTTTTCTACTCGGACAATGATGGCTGAATGATCAAATAAAAATAAAGACGTGGAAAAACCTTTAAACAACCATCAATCCGTTTTCAATGGCCGCTTCTTCCTCAACTCAAACTTTAAACAGTTTAGATTTATAGATATTTTCATGTATGAAGAGTTTGAATCGCAACACAGAACAGATTCACTTTAGAAACGGCTCAGTGTGAAAGTTTTCAGCAATATCAGCTGATTAGAAGCGAGACAGTTCAAACAATTCGTGACACACACGCTCAGTGACTCTCCTTTTCTCACACACACGCACACGCACACCCACACACAGTTGTTCGTCACTAACTAGTCTTCCACTTTCTCTCAACTCTCACTGACCGTCTGAGAGAACCGGAAGTCATGATCCACAGACTAACACAAACTATCCATTAGTCTAGTTTTTTTTCTTTTTTTTTTTTTTAGCATGTGGCGTCAAGGCTCATTAGACGCAATCGTGCTTAATTAGCGACAGCTACTCCTATTGCAGCTGTCGCCGCTACTCACATCCAGCTGGCGGCGCAGCTCAGCGGACTCCCACACAGCAGCAGCAGCAGCAGGCGGAGGGTCTCCATCAGCTGCGGGCCGCCCGAACATCACCGGAGTCCCGCCGTCCTGGTGTCGCTCCGCTCGGACTGACTGATTGACTGACTGACTGACCGGCGGCAGCTCCTCCAACTCCCGGCAGGGGTAGGGGAGGGGTGGGTGACGGCTGTGACGAATGGAAAAAGGAGCGAGAGTCGACGGCCCCGCTGACACGTGACCAGCGTGGGGAGGGGGGTTGGCGAGAAAGTCAGTCACCGTAAAAGTGCAGTGACGTCACGCCTGACACACGTGCACACGCACACACCCTTTAGTGTCGCACACAAGACAAAGTTTTATTCCATTGACAACAATCTACAGTTGATAAAAAAATATTTATTTTGAAAAAACAATCAGGGGTGAAAACATTGCTGGTGTGGTGCCGTCCTGTTTCCAGCACATAGACGGGTTCGATGTCCAGGAAGAGTTCTGGTCTGGCGCTGATGACCTGGTGGTCCTTCACTGTCAGTGGTCCAGGTGAGCAGCAGCCCCAGATGGGCGGAGCCTAGTGAGCTGCAGCCTCAGCCGCTGGGACACAGGCGGCTCAACAGGATCTCAGAGTACACCTGGTTCACCGCTCCCCTCACGTGATAGGACGAGGCCTTTGGCCACGCCTCATGCTCCGGCTCGGCTAATTGGCTGCCGAGGCCAGGTGCATGTCTTCTAGTTTGTCCAGCCCTGTTTGCTGTGGACGCCCCGCCACCTCCAACCTTCACCACCTGGAGGGGGCAGCAGACGGGTTCAGCTTCAGGACACAAAGACACACACACACACACACACACACACACACACACACACACACCTCACCAGTGGCATCATGCGCTTTAGGGATAATATTTCTTTGACCTGACAACACTAGACCGATCCAATGACATCACTGCTCTGAGCCAGGAGCCCTCACGGTCACGTGAGCAGCGTGCCAGTGAGCTCTGTGATTGGCTGGTACCTGGTGGAAGTGACAGGCACACTTGCCCTGCAGGAACTCCTTGTGGCGCCCCATGGTGATGCTCAGGGTGTCGATGGCTTCGTACCCATGATGCTTTGCGGCGTCAATGATGTCGCTGTTCTCTCCATGGAGCTGCTGGACCTCCCTCTGCAGGTTACAGGTGACAACAGCAACAGGTGAGGACGGACAGGAAGTGGGTGTGTCTCCTCCCTCCCCCACGGCGGTGGCAGCCTACCAGGCTGAGCGAGCGGATCCCATCCACGGGCAGGTGGAAGCCCATCCCCAGAGACTTGACCACCACCAGGATGTCCTGCAGAGACTCTCTAAACCACAGAAGAAGAAGAGGGAAGGAGGTTGTGACCTTCTGATAGTCCCACACCTGCCGTTGGTGGCGGCAGCTCACCTGTCCAGCACTTCTCTGACCGTCCTCAGGTGGCTGCTGCTCAGCCACTGCACTCCGCCCACCACCAGCACCGTCAGGTGGGAGTTCACCAGAGGTTGCGACCTTTTTTGGGGAGGAAACGGGTCAGTGCAACAAGAAACCTTGCGTGGATCCTTCCACTTGCCATTTCCTGTCACCTGTGGAGCAGCTGCAGCAGCGCCTGTCTGAAGGTGGGTCTCTTCTTCTTCTCCAGCCAGAACTGAGGGTAGTACAGGTAGCTGACCCCGGTCTGACCCCCGTTCAGGTCCCGGTAGACCAGCAGGTCATGGACCTTGGCCCAGGCCTCCAGGCTGGAGTTGAGCCGCTCCAGCAGGAAGTACATCATCCCGCGGTTGGTGGAGTCGCCAATGAAAAGAAGCTGAGGACCACACGGGACAGGAAGTGAAGAGACAGTCAGGAAGTTGAAGGGATGGACAGGATGTTGAAAGGATGGACAGGAAGTGAAGGGACAAACAGAAAGTTGAAGTGAAGCGATGGACAGGAAGTGAAGAGATGGAAAAGAAACGAAGGGACGAACAGCAAGTTGAAGGAAAGGACAGGAAGTGAAGGATCAAACAGGAAGGAAAGGGAAGGAAGCGAAGGGACAGACAGGAAGTGAAGGATCAAACAGGAAGGAAAGGGAAAGAAGCGAAGGAACATACAGGAAGTGAAGGGACAGACAGGAAGTGAAGGGACGGACAGGATGTGAAGGGACGGACAGGAAGTCGTAGGGATGACAGGAAGAGGGTGGACAAACAGAGAGGGGAGAGCCGCTCACCTTCCTGCCCATGAGGCAGCGCTGCAGCAGGGGGCGCTGCACCAGCGGGTGGTAGCAGCCGTCGGGTTGCCAGGTAGCCGCCCTCCAATCACACGTCCTGTTGTCGGAGCAGCTGAGGCAGGGCACCACCCACTGACCTACAACACACAGGTGGGACAGGTGGAGCCAAGAAGACCAACCAATCCTGAAGGTGATCTCACACAGGAAGTGACATCATCACACCTGCGGTGTGTCCCGAGCTGCAGGTGTGAAGGATCTGAGGGGCGGTGAAGGGCTGGAGGCCGCAGGGCTGGTCGGGCAGAACTGGCAGGTTGCAGTCCTGCAATCAGGAGACAGGGGGAGTTAGAGAGGGAGGGGGAGGAGCCTCAGATTGCAGTCATGTGATTGGTTAGGACACCTGCACAGGTGGTCAGCTGACATCTGTCTCAGTTCCCACATTTTTCTTTTTTCCTTAGAGCAACAACAGGGAGCTCAACACTTGCTGTTTTTCTGGTCATGTGACACTCAGGAGGATTAGTCGTCCTGAGTGAACTTATTCTCCCTCTTCTTCTTCTCCTTGTTCTTCTTCTTCTTCTTCTTCTTCTTCTTCTTCTGCTTCTTCTATTTCTTCTCCTCCTCCTCCTCCTTTTATTTCTATTCCTCCTCCGTCTTCTTCTCCTTCTTCTTTTTCTTCTTCTTCTCCTGCAGTTCTCTGGTGAGCGGCATCCTATCACCTCTTTGACTGTCAGGGGTGAGAGGTCAGATAAACTCGTGGGCGCCGCCACGTCTGGCCCCGACTTCAGAGGCACCTTCATCACACACACACACACACACACACACACACACACACACACACACACACACGCTTGCCTCCTGCCGCTGCAGGTTTCTGTCGCAGCAGCGTAACATTCTGCAGCTCGGCGCCGCAGCTTGCAACAAAGTGAGACAAGAAAACTTAACAGGGATTTTCTTGTTCGTACCTGAGCTCAGAGTCGACACTCAAACACAGAGAACAGAGAGGTGACACACCACACACACCACACACACCAAACACACCGCCGCCTTTCATCAGCCGGCCGCTGCCTCAGTGAGAGACGCACAAAAACACATAGCAAAAATCCAAGAGAGAACCTCACACCCAACCAGACCAACAACCAGACTGACAATCTGACTGACAACCTGACAAACAACCTGACCAGCAACCAGACCAACAACTTGAGCAAAAACTAGGCCAACAACCTGACACAACACAGCGGCTGATAAAGTGAAGACATAAGTGCTTCTCAAGACACAGTGGAGCTCCTGTTTCCTCTCAAACTGAATGCATCACTTCCTCATCCAGCATCTGATCCTGGAGCTGACCCAGGATCTGATCCAGGATCTGATCCAGGATCTGATCCAGGAGCTGACCCAGGATGTGATCCAGCCTGGTCAGTGCCCAGTAGCTCATGACGTCAACCCTGTTCCATGACAGTGGAGCTGCAGGAAGATGAGAGACTTCAGAGCTGAACTTCAGAACTTCAAGACCAAGTGTAAACTGACCTGCGTTAGAGTCCGTAGATCACTCCTACATGCACATGCGCACAACACACTAAAATAAATAATGTTTTGGTAAATTGTAAACTGGTTTGGGAGGTTTGGGCAGTGAATGTGTGCAGCAATCTGATTGGTTCACTGCTCACTGCAATGTGGGGCGCTGCCAACACAAAGCAGCCAATCACTGACAGGAGCCAAACACAGCATGATTTCCCCTGATGTCAGTGATGACATCACTTCCCATTCTAGTCCAGCAGCCAGAGATCAGAGGTCAGAGGTCAGCCAGCCCACCTGCAGGAAGCCACAGGTCACATGATCTCCAAACATGGGCAGGCTGGGTCGGCCGTCCCTGTGGACGTGGAGGGTGTAGGTCGCCATGACGACAGGCTGCGGTCCAGAGTCATCCGTCACCAAGATGCTGATCCGAGTGTCACCCAGACCCAGGGGATAGTTCACCATCCTGGGGGAGGAGACAGAGGTCAGGGGTCAGAGGTCAGGAGTCTGCCGGGAGGTTTTCTGGACTCACCTGGGCCCTCGCTGCTCATCCAGGTGGACCCGGCACGCCGGGCTGACGGGTTCGGGTCGGATGCGAACCATCACTGTGTCAAAGGTAACCTCGGCGTGATACACCTTGACCTGGGGGCTGAAGGGCGGAGCCAAGGCCATGGGCGGGGCGGTGTAGATCTGCCGCAGGTGGCTGTCCACGCACCGTCCTGCAAGTCAGAGCACCATTAGAACATAGAAGATCTGGAGCTAGCAGCCAATCACAGCACAGCAGCTTAACCCCTCCCACTGCCCTGACTAAATGACTGACTGACTGTGTGTCCACGATGCCTGACACCCTCTAGTGGCCTCAGCAGGAACTGTAGGCGGGGCAGCACCAGACTCACCTGCAGCTCCATCCCCCGCGGAAGGCTGAGCTGCACTCTGATTGGTCGCCCCGTCAGCTGCATCACTCCTGCAGCAAACACCAATAGCTTCAATCATCGGCAGGAATGAGTCACAAACACCTGTCGGGGTTCACACACCTAGAGATGTTTCTCTGACGCTCGTAATGACGATAGATCCTGAGCTGGAGTTCAGAGATGATGTGGGGGGAGGTGGAGGAAGAGGAGGAGATGAAGGAGGAGGCGGAGAGGACGCTGGGAGACAACTGCAGAGGAGGACAATGACACAAGCTGTGAGACAAAATAAGATACACAAACAGACACACGCACGTGTGTGTGTGTGTGTGTGTGTTGTTTGTGTGTGTGTGTGTGTGTGTGTGTGTGTGTGTGTGTGTGTGTGTGTGTGAGAGAGAGTGTGTGCACGCGTGTGTGAGTGTGTTTACCAGCTGGAAGGCTGAGTGTGTCTTCACTTGTCTCTGGAACTGCAGCAGAAGAAGAAAGTCGCTCTCTGACAGACACCAGCTGCGTGTCCCTCTGCAGCCACCGTACTGACACACACACACACACACACACACACACACACACACACACAAACACATTTTGAGGTCACTTTAAAAGATGCCTATTCAACAAGAGTTGTATCTCGGTGTAAAAGTCCAGTTTGCCACCTGTTGAGTTTGTGAGGACAGTTGCGTGTCCAGGTGTGTGTCGGAGTGTGTGTCAGGAGGCGGCAGCAGGAAGTGCATCGTGTCCTCCAGGATGTGGTCTCTGGTGATCTGGGCCTGGAAGGCGGTGTCATTCAGGGCAGACAGCACCACGCTGGTGTCCACCTGTAGAGGCATGCAGGCGGTGAGTGGGGACACAATGACCTCTGCTGGACTGTCAGCGGAACTGCACCAGCAGCAGCCGAGTGAAAGGTGAGAGGGACTGGAGGCAGGACTGTCCTCCCCCTCTGTCTTACCTGGATGACGACAGGTGAGGGGTGGGTGGGGCTAAGGAACAGCGTGAAGGTTAGCAGCTGGTAGCACCACACACACCTGCCAGGAAGTGGCCCGCTGGGAGGCGGCTGCTTCTCATTGGTCAACAGGGCCGCGCGCAGCACTTCATCCACGACAAGTCTGACCTGCTGCAAAGCCTTGTGGGAGCCGGCAGGGCCAAGCTGCTGCAGCAGGAAGTGATGGAGCTGAGGCAGGAAGTACACAGTGGTAAGAGCAGCAGCAACCAACCAACCAAACAACAGACAAGGTGTGTCACCTGTGTGAGCTGCCCCCCCGGCTGCAAGTGGGTTGTGACCACGGCGATGTCATGCAGGAAGGAGGTGAGCGGCTCCACCGAGGTCACCAGCACAAACACGTTCACCATGGCCACCAGAGCAGGAGGCGGAGCTCCAGCCTCAGACTGACTGCAGGAAGTACAACTAAAAGCAATCAGACTCCGCCTACCATCATCATCATCATCATCACATCATCATTATCATCATCATCATCATCATCATCACCATCCTCATCATCACCATCATCACCATCATCATCATCACCATCCTCACCACCATCATCATTATCATCATCATCATCATCATCATCATCCGTTTTTTCCAGTTTTTAAACCCTGGCAGTAATGTTTGTAATATTGTGTTTGTGTCTGTTTGTTTTAGATAAGATAAAACGAATAAAATAAATTGTCGACCAACTCACCTGACGGCTTCAAAGAGCTCCCTCTGATTGGCCGATCCACAGGACTGTGGCCTTATAGGTAATTTAGCCCCTGAGACAGAGACATAAACACTGTACCATGATTTTAAGGGCGTAGGACCGCCCACCCAGGTCAGGTGACCCAGCTGAATGGATGAAATCAGCTGTTTCCTGTGGATTAGTATTCACAATGTGCAATAACTTTACAGGTCCTCTCGTGTTATTCATTTGTCCACTGCGCTATTCTGATTTTACTAGTTTTATTTATTTTACTATTTTTTTTTTTAATCTATTTCAAATATAGTTATTTGTTTATCTTATTAGAGTTTAACATTCTTAAAACACGAAGCAGGAGCAGCACCTCAAATTTGGTTGTTTGCTCTCTTACAATGACAATAAAGACTTGTGGTTCTTGTTCTGGTTCTGACTGACAGTTCCACTCACCCGTGAGGTGTGGGCTGCTGAGGAAGAGACAGGTCCCTCCTCCTGCGTCCGAGAAGGCCTGCATCACCTCCGGCAGCAAGTTCACCTGAGGACCAAGCGCACAGGTGAGTTGGAGTGGGGCAGCGGGCCATGTGACCGTCAGAGCGTGCTGTGATTGGTTTACCCTCTGATGGGGCTGCAGGTGCGGGAAGGAGACCCTCCGCAGGCAGCTCGGCTCAGCGCTGCTGAGACACAGCAGCAGGCTCCACCCACCCGCACCTGGACAGGTGCAGACAGGAAGTCACATGTGCAGAAGACAACAGACAGTAACAGTCGGTAGTCCCGCCCTCTAGTGGCGGGGTGTGGGTTATGAAGGGGCGGTGTCTGAGGACGCCTCCCACTGAGCACCAGCTGCTCCTTCTGTCATTTACGAGAAAACTGGAAATAAACAGTGTCTGGCCCCGCCCCCTCTGGCCCCGCCCCCTCCGTAAGCAGCACACACACACACACACACACACAGCTGTCAATCAGTGGGTGTCACTGGGACTGCGACACTCTGCTGCGCCCCCCTGTGGACGGAGCCGGTAGGTGGATTACCGCTCCTCAGGAAGCTGCTGCTCTCAGCGAAGGTGGACAACTGCACGTCATGCTGCATCTCCTGCAGGAGCTGCTGGTACAGCTGCACCTCTGGGTCCCAGGGCCGGAGGAGACCCGCCAGGACCACTGCCTGCTGCCGGTGCCGCAGGGGCGGGGGCCGTCCCGACCGGACCTGGACAGGGAAGAGAGATATCTAGTGTCAGAGAACCACAGAGTTATGCTGCTGCTGCTGGAGGAGCTGAAGACAGATCAGCTCCTCCAGCAGCAAGACAGCAGCCACCAATAATAATAATAATAATAATAATAATAATAATAATAATAAGAAGAAGAAGAAGAAGAAGAAGAAGAAGAAGAAGAAGAAGAAGAAGAAGAAGAAGAAGAAGAAGAAGAAGAAGAAGAAGAAGAAGAATCATAAATCAATGGTAAGTTGAAGGTGTGATGGAGGAATAAAGGTGGATCTCTGAGCTGTGGACTCAGCCTGGAGTGAAACCACAGACGAAGATCACGGAGTTCTGGAATTAGGCTCTGCTCTGCTTCCTGTTTCCTGTTTCCTGTTTTCCTTTTGCCGCCTCCTCCCACCAGAAACTCACACACAAACACCGCTGTGGAAAACTGCAGAACCAGTACTGAAGCAGTACTGAGGAGGCAATGAAAAGGTTTTGTGGTACTACTGAGGTTGTACTGTAGCAGTACTGAAGTAGTACTGAGGTACGGAGGTAGTCCTAAAGCAGTGCTGTGGTAGTATTGAGGTAACACTGAGGCAGTGCAGAAACAGTACTACCGCCCTCTGTACTGAAGCAGTGCTGAAGCAGTACTGAGGTAGTACTGAAGCAGTACTCATGCACAGCAGCACAGTACCACAAGTACATCTGCAGCTGACGATGAAGCTCAGCCTCACATTCCTCGGCTGATGAAGCGAGTCGTCTTCACCATCACCTGACCTGCCACTCTGATCACATGACTGACCTGAGCCCAGTCATCTGTTCTCTTTAGTGTTAGCGGCTCTCTTTAGCATCTGGAGCTCCATCCAACCAGAAGCTGGCGGCTCTGTAAACAGGAAGTCACACCCTGTGCCTTTAATAGGAGCAGTCGTCTCTCACACACACACACGCACACGTACACACTCACATACTCTGGTGACAGAATGACAGAAACAGAAGACACACACACACACACACACACACACACCAGTTGAACAAGTGCAGGCCACACTGTGTGCTATCTGCCACTTTGTTATCTGTCTGATTTTTGTGACACTTAAAATTCCGGCCGCTCAGCAGCTGTTTGGTTCCTGCTGCTGTCAGTCACTCGGAGGCAGCGCCTCAGGTGAGCTGAATCCTGAGCCGAACTGAGTCACTGAGTCACTCAGTGTTGTCCTCCAGACGCTGTGTGAGGTGTCTTCTTTATTAGTTTGTTTAGTTGCTGTTGCTTCAGGCGCCGCTGAGGCCGGAAACAGACAGCAGGTGGGAGCGCCTGAAGACAGCGAGACCTCCTGAGGTCACCGAGGTCACCTGTGAACCAGACGACTAATGATCAGCTGCTGCCTGACACTGATTTACGTCACAGCTCCACGTGTTTTCATGCTGTGACAACAGAAGACATGTCCATCAAAGCAGCAGCTCATCTCATCCTGGACCAATCAGAGGCCAGGAGGGAACCTGAGTGGACCCCTGAAGTCCACAACTCAACTAGCGGTGATGTGTGGAACTACACACTCAACGACGCACTCAGTCATTCCAGCTGGAGGTGCGCCAGGTCAACTCACCTGTGAGCGTCTTTGAAGAGCCTCCAGAGCGGAGATCAACCTCTGGCTCTCCGCCTCCATCAGGACGTCGTCCGCCGTCTTTCGGCCGCGCGGTTCTGCAGCGGACTGCGGTCCGAGTCGAAGTCGGTTCCGAGCCGCCAGCAGCGTGTGGTAGAAGAGAAACAGCGCCACCCCGAGGAGAAGCAGCGGGCCGGAGCAGCAACGGCGCCGGAGCAGCATCCAGGCGGGGAGCAGGAGGCGCCGCATGAGGAGCCGCATGAGGAGCCCGACGTTCACCTCCTGGAGCTCCTCATCCTTACCGCTCGGAACCGACTAATCTTTCACCGAACTCCGTCTGGACGTGTCATCGCTCTTCGGATCGCAGGATCTCACCGCTCCTTGTGACGTCACGACGCAAAACTTTTACTTTTAGAACTCCGTGGACTTGTCCGATGGCGAGAAGGTCCAGCTGGGCCCTGTCCAGGCGGACGAGTCTCGGTCACGGCAGGGAATCGAGTGGGAACACGAGATCCGAAAACGAGCAACGGCAGAAGTTTCCGCTCAGAGCTCCGAGGTGGAGACGAGAGCAGAGCAGAGCAGAGCTGCTGCCGCAGAACATCTGCTTCCACTTAGAGAGGCTCCACAGTGCCGAGGTCCCGCTTCCGTTCCCGTCTGGACCCGGACCGCCGACACACTCACACACACAAACAGAACTTCTGAAGGTTCTGCTGTTTTCACTGCGCTCCTCCTGCACCTCCTCCTGCTGCTGCTGCTCCTGCGCCCTCCTCCTCCTCCCGCCCCCCCGCTGGAACTTTGAGTTATTTCTGGAAAACACACTGTGTGCGTGTGAGAGAGAGCATTTAAAGGACCCGCCCGCCTGAGTCCACAGCCAATCACAGAGCAGCAGCAGTATTTTGATGACAGTGATCATCTGAATGTGTCAATTAACCACTGACACCGCTAACACACACACACACTCTCTCTCTCTCTCACACACACACACACACACACACCTGTCATTCATTGTAGGTAGGAGCACCGCCTCCTGCTGAAGCTCCTCCCCTCTGATGGTGTCATTTATCTGGAGACAATAACTACTCAAACACAACAGGTATAAAAAAAACATCTGAAGCTTTTTATTGGAGGTCTCTGGTTTGAAGAGAAAGACACACACACACAAACACACACACACACAAACACACGCACACACACAGGTGGAGACTGTCAGATCCAGTGTCTCCACCAGGATTCTCTTTTTTTTTTTATATTCCACATGGTCACATGAGTCGCTGTTCATTGGATAAAAACGCCATCAACGCCGCACAAGGAGGAGGAGAGTCAAACGATTGGTCCTGGTGTGCAGGCTCCACCTCCTCCTCCCCCTCCTGCTCCTCCTCCTCATCCTCCAGTCCCCGGCAGGCACCGTCCAGCAGGTGGCGCTCTCTCTTGCCTGCTCCTTCCTGGGCCACGATGTGTTCATTGGCCTGTGGGAACATCCTTCCTGACACTGGTGTTCACACGATGAGGGCGAGATGACGGCGGCGGTGGGTGGGTGTGGTCTTGGGGGGGGGGGGGGGGGGTGTTATGATGTGAGTGCCGACCTGCTGACCTTTGACCCCTGTCTACTTGTGGCGGCTGCCCCTCCTCTTCATGGCAGCGGTGCACTGAGGGCAGAACCACTTTCCCTTGGGGGCCTCGGTCAGACCAACACAGCCGTAGTGGAACCACTCGATGGGACACTGCAGCAGGGGGACGGCAACACACAGGTGAGCGCCACATCCTGACCAATCACAGCGCAGCGCAGCAACACACAGACACACTGGCTGTGGCCTACACCGACCCCTACTGTCACTATAGAGTGGCCTTGGCCATATTGTGGTGGTGCCTGAATCCATTAGCATTCACTATATAGTCACTCAGTGTATCCCACAATGCTTCGCTACAAGTAGTGTACAACCAGTCACCATTAACCTGGCAACATCCCATCATGCATTGCGCTCACGCTGACCCACAAGGGTCAGGTGAGCGTTATTTTCTTTAACGTAGTAAGTAAGCAGAGTGACATAAATGCTATGAATCAAAAGTTTGGACACATCTTCTCATGTCATGCAATGGTTTTTCTCTCCTTTAAATTGATTTTCACTTCAGGGATCAAAGCAATGAATGAATGAAACGTATGTGGCATTACGTAACAAACCAAAAAGTGTAACATGACTCAAAAACATTTCTTCAAAATAGCCACGCTTCAGGTAAAACATTTAATGTTATTTAACAATGTTTTCTTTGCTACATAATTCCATCTATACTGCTCATATATTTGATGTCTTCAGTATGCATCGACAATGTAGAAAAGAGTAAAGATAAAGAAAAACCACTGGATGGGAAGGTGTGTCTAAACTTCTGACTGGTAGTGTATATATGTTTTTCACTTCTTAATGAGGCATTTTTTGACTGATGTGATTTTAGACTCCACAACAAGTTTGGTTGTTTTTGGCCTCAGTTGAATTGTCACAAAGCAGGTGAAGAGGTGCAAACTCACGTCAGTGTTGTCACAGCCCACCATCTCCCCGTAGGACACCTGCAGGAGGACACAACAGCGTCAGCTAGAGCAACACCGGAGTGGGGGGTGGGTGGGGGGGCGGGGGGAATGGGGAGTGGTTGTGCGACGGCTCACCTGGTTGCAGATGCAGTAGCGGGGCTCGTTGGGGTCGTAGGTCCAGTCCACCTGGCTGCTGGCCTCGGCCTCAGGCAGCACCGAGGCCTGCTGGGAGAGCTCCTGAGCCAGGGCCGAGGAGGAGGAGCAGGAGGAGAGGGAGGAGGAGGAGGAGGAGGACGAAGACTGGTGGCTTGAGGACTTGATGCCGCTCCTGGACAAGGAACAGGAAACAGGAAGTGACCTCAGCGCTCTCACCAGGCTCCCCAGCATCCAACATGGCGGCCCATTCACTTCAATAGTCGCCAGCTGCTTCTGACTTCCGCATCATGTGGCCCCCATAGAGCGAGTAGCAGGAGTGTCACTTCCCATCGTGCCTGTCACTGGTGTGATGCACCAGGACGCACTGGCCAATCAGAAGCAGCCAAGACAAACTGGGAATATGACACTCTTTTCTGGGGACTTTCTGGTCTTTTATACCAGTGGTCCCCAAACCCCGGACCCGTGGGTCATGTGGTACCGGGCCGCGGGACTTTAGCCCTTTAGACTAGAACACATGCATATTATTACAAAGCCGATTCAGCAGTTTCACGCTCCTGGGACACTTCTGAAAGGCACCCGCGTTGCCTCCTGGTGGAGGCGCGCACACCAACTGTCATGGTTGCGTGGGTTTTGTGCTTTACAACACTTTCACGGCTCTCAGACAACACAGCGCTGCCGGGGGGGTGGGGGTGGGGGGGGTCTCGCACTTACTTGGACTTGCGCCCCCTGGAATCGGAGGTGGTGCTGGGGGTGAGGGTCTGTGTGAGGGTGGAGGCTAGGGCAGAGGAGGAGTAGCCACCGCCGCTGCCGCCGCCGCCACCACCGCCGCCCCCACCTCCGCCACTGCTGCCGCCGCCACTGCCGCCATCCCGGGACAGCGTGAACTCCCGTCCCAGCTGGAAGTCGTTGTTCTTGATGGCCTCGTAGCTGGCCTTCAGGCTGGAGGTCCGCCGGCCCTCCTTCATCTGCACACACACACACACCTGTCACACACACGTACAAGCACACACACTGTAGCGTAAGTGTGGGGGAGGGGGCTCTGACCTGGGCTGTGGCCTGGACGGCCTGGGCGGCAGCCATGCTGATGGCGCCTGCGCCGGCGCCGGGCCCCGCCGGCAGGGTGCTGAGGTTGTAGGAGGCCAGAGGTTGCGAGGAGCCCACGCTGCTGTAGACGCTGCTGCTGTTGGTGGAGGAGGGCGTGCTGTTGGCGCGGCAACCTGCAGGGGGCGGCGAGGGGGAGAGCACATAGATTTTAAATTGAGGTTTAGAGATTTATTTCCATTTGTACAAAAGTTACAAAAAGGTTTAAACTGGTACATTGGAATTCTTGTGCGTTACCGAGTCAGTGTGAAGATACTGACAGCCTTAAAAACACATAACAAAATGTCTGCAATGGTCAGACTCAGGTCCACACACACAAACACACACAGAGGTGGAAGGGGAGGGGCCTACCTGGAGTGTTCTCCTTGGAGGCATCAGACGTGAGCGTGGACAGCAGCGCCTCTGACTTGAACTTCTTCTCCGGGACGTGTTCGGTGGTGTGGTGGGTGGGGGCGCTGTACTTCCTCTCTGTACCCACAGCACAGGGTCAGACACACACGGTCAACAACAACTTGACACACACACACACACACACACACACACACACAATCAGGAGCATCGACTCACTCTCAGCGGGTGTGTGTGAGTGGACGTGGTGGTTGTTGACGGGCTGAGAGGGGCTGTCCATCTCCAGAGAGCCTGCAGAGGAGGACAGGAAGTGAGCCAGCGCGTCCTGGGACCAGGACAGGAAGTGAGCCAGCATGTCCTGGGACCAGGACAGGAAGTGGCAGTCAGACTCACGTCTCTCCAGAACTTCGGTGATGCCAGCGTTGTCGGCCTCCAGCTCCATCTTGAACTTGGCCAGTTCCTGGTCCAGTTTGCGCAGGTGACGGTCCACCTGAGGAACACAACCAGCAGCTGTCAGTGAGTCAGCTCGTGCCTGCCGCCTGCTGGTGACTGGCTGAATTACACTGATTCTCCTGAGTTTTTGTGAAGTTAAAGTTAGAACAAAAGAACGAAAGTTAAAACAAGATGTTTTCTGGAGTTGATCTGCAGAAGCTAGTGTGTGTGTGTGTGTGTGTGTGTGTGTGTGTGTCTCACCAGGTCATAGATCTGATTGGCCAGTTGCACTTTCTCGTCTGCATCTTCCAGAGCTTTGTAATAGTCCTGGAACACAGAGAAGGCCTCGGTTGTGACACCATCCTGCAGATGCTGCTTGATGATTGGCTAGAGACTTTCACACACCTTCTTAATGACCTCCATCTGTTCTTCTCTCCACTCAGGCTTGTTCTTCTTTGCATTGACAAAGAACTCAATCACCTTCTGCTCCAGCTGGTCTGTGGCATCTGACCAACACACGGAGACGAGTGTGATGTGAATAAGCACCAGCGGCATGACAAACCTTGTTTACATGAGTCATACATTAATGATATTGATAATAATTACATTTACACCGACACCAACAAGGATTTGCAATTTGCAACAGATGATCAGATTGTGATGTATTGATTTTGTTAAACGTTCCAGAACTTTGAGCAGCAGTGGGACCGGGAAGCACATACCTGACCCGGGCATATTAATTTGATACTTAACTTGTAAGAAATCTCTTTAAGGTATTTAACTGTAATAAACATTGAATATAACTTTTAAATTGTGAATTAATTTACCTATGATATTTTACAACTTTGTCACAGATATATGCTTTGTGTGTCATTATTTTTTGATATATTTGTTTAAAAACGCATGCTGTCAGAGTGCAACAGTATAACACGGGTGCGAAGGTTTAAGCAAGTTAGGTTAGGTTGAACAAAGGTCCAAAATAGGTGGTGAACATACAGAAGATAATGGCGACCAATCAACTAATTGAAAAACGAATCGACAGATTAGTGGACAACAAAAATAATCGTTAGTTGCAGCCCTAGTGAAAACACGTCAGAGATCACGTGGTGTTCCGTCCCCTTGGTCTGTTAGGCTACACTAGCCGATAGCCGCCGGTGCTAACTTTGTGCTAAGTGTTGTTGTTGTCGTGGTTAACAACATCTAATGTGACGTTGCAGTGTTGTTGTTGTTACATAGATGTTCTTTATTGATCCCAAAATGGGAAACAGCACTGTTGCAGCACTGAAAAAAGTACAAAAAATAAACTATACAGTAGTTACAAAAAAAACTAATCAATCTATGTGCAACAAACAAATAAGATGTGCAAAAGACAGTCAAGTTCTGCAGAGGATAGGAAATGTTTTCTAAACCATTAGTGCATTGTTGTTGGTGGTGATTGTGTTGTTGGTGGTGTTGGTGTGACGAGCGGCCGGCGGCACCTACTCTGAACCTGCAGGTCCATCTCTCTCATTTCCGTAAACCTGTCGCGGAGATCCATGGGTAGCTGCTCGATCACTGCCAGGAGGAGGAGAGACAACATTAGCGGGCTAGCCGGCTAGGCTAACGTCCGGTGGGACGCGGGCCGGGAAATGAGACGCGTCGAGCGGACAAAGTGCGAGTCCGAGTCCCGGGCGGTCTCGGCAGAGCGCCGAACTCACTCTCCAAGTAGTCCTCGAGGTACAACATCGTGTCTACTGGCGACTTTTCAACGTTTCCTAAAAGACTTTTCCTCTTCCAAGATGGCGCCGCCAGCCGCTGTGTCGCTCCCAAAAAAATTGAGGTCAGAGGCGGTGACGCAGGCGGCTGTCTGAGCTCTGATTGGCTGAGAGCGACGCCAGGCGTTGATTGACGCACTGAGGCGGCGCTCCATGGGAGTTGTAGTCCCGAAACCGTTTCTAGGTTCCAAACCATGGACGTCCTTGTTGCTGCCGTTCTTTCACGTGTACATTTGATTATTTAGAAGAAAAAGAAGCCTTTATTAATCTCATATTGGGGAAATGTACATATTACAGCAACAATACAGTGGAAAAGAATTGAGATTTTATTGATCAAAAAGAAATAAAATAAAAATATGTATAGAATACTTGTTTCTAAAGTCAAGTTCCAGCAAAAGCGGTCTGCAATATTAAACAAACTCTATGTCTGCATTTCTATTTTATGATCTCTATTTCTCCCAGCAGCCCTGTAAAATGAGCTAGAGAGGAATTTAAAACTGAAGGATATATTATATCGACCTTGATGCACGGAAAAATGAAATGTTTCAGCAGAGCTTTCTTCATTTTCGCAGTAGCACACACACACACACACACACACACACACACACACACACACACACACACACACACACGCACACACATATTCAGTGGAACAGCCTGTGAAACCCCAGCAGGGGGCAGTAGAGAGTCCCGGTTTCCTCCTGCTCATCCTCCTACAGCTGCTGTGAGCGCCACCACCAGTTCCAGAGAGCTTCCAGCTGGAGAGGAGAGGCTCCACAGAAGATTCTTCAGTGGCCAAGCTTCAACACAGAAATCATCATTGTGGTGGTGGGGGTGTCACTTCCTCTGAGACCTCCAAGAAATTCAATTGAAAATCAATGTTTGCAGATTTCTCTTCAGGAGCAGGATTTAAAGAATGTAGACCCTCCAGAAGTTCCGTGGAGCAGCTCGTCAGCCGCTCGATTCATTTGTGATTCACCACATTCAAAATAGCTCACCAGAAAACAAGAATTTGTTAGGTTTTTTTTTTTTTTTTTCCACATTTTGAGCCACTTTAAAACTCCCTGCAAGGCGCGCGCGAGTGTGTGTGTGTGTGTGTGTGTGTGTGTGTGTGTGTGTGTGTGTGTGTGTGTGTGCGCACACACAGAGCGGTGGGAGGGGGACATTCCACTGTCCTCCCCCAGGACTCTGGCAGCTTCACTCGGCTCCTCGGCCCGCACCAGCGAGGACCAACACGGCGACCAGACTGGACTGAGCACGAGGTGTTCACGCCGAGCCGAACCGGACCGGACCGGACCGGACCAAATCCGCCTCTCCATGAGCCGGAGCGGCTGAGCGGCAGAAAGCTGCTGCTGCTCGGACACTGAACCGGCTCTTCCGGCTCAGGTGTTTTTGTTCCTGCCGGTCTCGCAGGTTCTGGTTCCGGTTCTGATGGCCCGCGAGGACGCGGTCAGGTGTCTGCGCTGCATGCTGCTGGGACTCAACCTGCTGTTCTGGGTGAGGAACCGAACCGTTCATCGGTTATTTATCCGTGACGGATCAGACCGGAAGTGACGAGAGGGATCTCTCACACACACACACACACACACACACACACGCGCGCGTTTATTTCTGATACACAATGCTGCAGGTGTGTAGTTGATGTGTGATGTTGCGAGTTGTTTGACGTGACGTCATTCCCGTGTGGTCAATTTGAAGCCCCGCCCCCTGGTGTCAGACTGACATTCTGAGATGTTATTTGTGGCAGAAACTGATCCGAGTGTGTGTGTGTGTGTGTGTGTGTGTGTGTGTGTGTGTGTGCAGCTGATGTCGGTGTGTGTGCTGGGGGTGGCGGCCTGGATCAGAGACCCCCTGAACACAGTGCTGACCCTGACAGCCCACACCAGGTGAGTCCCGCCCAGCTCAGGTTGGACTGTCACATGACCGGCTCCGACCGTGTGTGTGCGTGTGTGTGTGTGTGTGTGTGTGTGTGTGCAGGCTGGAGCAGGCCGCCGTCCAGACCTACTCTCCCGCTGTCCACCCGGTCGTCATGGCAACGTGCTGCCTCCTCATCCTGGTGGCTATGCTAGGTTACTGCGGCACGCTGAGGTGTGACCTGCTGCTGCTGTGCTGGGTATACACGCGCACACACACACACACACACACACACACACACAGTGAAAGAGTCAACTGTAAACATGCCCTGTTCACTGAGGGCAGCATCACCCACCTGTGTGTGACCTCAGGGGCCAGGACCAGGTGGGTCTATTGTTCTATTGTTCTGAATGGAGATAAGATTGTTCCTGGATGACGCGTGTGTGTGTGTGTGTGTGTGTGTGTGTGTGTGTGTGTGTGTGTGTGTGTGTGTGTGTGTGTGTGTGTGCAGTATTTCTGCAGCCTGCTGGTGATCTTCTGTGTGGAGCTGGCGAGTGCTGTGTGGACGTACGAGGAGGTGAGTCTCAAAAACATACACACACACACACCAGACACACACCCACACACACACACACACTTTGCTGCCACCTGAGGCTCACTGGCCAATCGCAGAGCAGGGAGCCAGCAGCTGCAGGGGTGTGGCCAGAGCGTTTGACTTGGTCCTAAGAATAAACCTAAATGTGAGAGACGGGGAGCTCCACACAGATCCAGTTACACACACCCGCACACACTCACACACACACACACACACTATCCACTCAAGTCACCAGAGAGGAAGAACCATCATCAGCACCAGTAGAAGACGCTGGAGGAACAATTGTATGCCTGCAGCGAATTCTGGGTATCACTGCGTGTGTGTGTGTGTGTGTGTGTGTGTCCAGGTGGCAGTGCAGCGCTCCGACATGATCAGCCTGAAGTCTCGGATGCCCAACTTTGGCCTGCAGCGCTACCAGTGGCTCACACACACCTGGAACAGCTTCCAGACGCAGGTGAGACAGACAGACAGACACACACACATACACACACACACACACACACACACAGAGGTCCACTGACAGGTGTGTTGTGTGTCAGTTCCAGTGCTGCGGTGTGATCTACTTCACTGACTGGCTGGAGATGACGGAGATGGAGTGGCCTCCAGACTCTTGCTGCTCCAGCCCCTACCCAGGATGTTCCCGCTCAGCCCACCAGCACGACCTCAGCGACCTTCACCAGGAGGTGAGGAGGAGCCCGGAGGTCGGGGCTGCTGCGGTGCAGCAGGTGACTGAGCTGGCTGTGTGTGTGTATGCGTGTGTTCCAGGGCTGTGGACCCAAGATCTACTCCTTCATCCGGGGCACCAGGTCGCTGCAGGTGCTGCGCTTCCTGGGCGTGGCCATGGGTGTGGCCCAGATCCTTGCCATGGCCCTCACCCTCATGCTGCTGTGGGCGCTCCACTGCAGCAGGAGGTCCCCGCCGCCGGCCGCCAAGGACAACTCCGCCCCCCCGATGGCAGCGCCAGGAGAACCTGCTGCTCTCTTCCTGAGCTCCTGACCTACTAGGAGATCCTGGAGCAGCTTCCTCAGGAGTCTGTCTGCTTCCGGTTCCGGTTACACCGGCTCCACCTGCTCCGCTCAGCCTCTGGTTCTTCAGGAGCAGCTCCACTGCATCTGGAGGCTTGAGTAGAGGCGTGAGATCACTGACCCCCAGGAAGGAGGAGCGACGCTAGTGATGGTGCTCCGGCTTCAACCTTCAGGAGGAGGTTTCCACCTTCACGACAAGACTGAGAAAACCTTCTTTAGAGAACCTGGAGCAACGTGTCCAGGAACCGGAATATCTCCGTCATGTTGGAGAAGAAGAAGGAGGAGGAGGAGAAGAAGAAGAAGAAGAAGAAGAAGAAGTAGAAGAAACAGCATCAAATATTAGACTGTGAAATATTTCAACTAATAAAGTTTTCAGAGGTTTGGAGATGTTTTTATCCATGTTCTCCTCACTCGCTCTCTCTGTCTCTCTCTCTCACACACACACACACACACACACACACACAAACAGACACAAGTACACACACAGGCTGTCAGCTGCTGCTGGATGGAATTCCAGCCGAGGTATTAATAGTCCCTCTGAGTCTTGGAGACGGAGACAAACATGATCCGCACAAACAACAAACAGCTGATTTTATCTCCGTCAGGTCACATGACATCTCCTCAGACAATGGAACATTTCCTGGAGAGGCCAGCGGGGGGCGTGTCAAGGGTCTTTCTGAAACCCTGACCTGTTGACTCCAATACTGGCCACCAATACCCAGAATCACCACCTGGGGGCACTTGAACAGGAAACAGGATGTGGAGCAGTGTGTCTGTCCCTCCCTGTCTCACCTCCAGGGGGCAGCAGGAAGAGACGCAGAGACGTTTTCAGAGGGAAGTTTTATTCTCACAGGAAGCTCCGCCCCTAATTGGATCATAACATCTCAACTCCTCACAACTTCCCGTGGACCTCTCACTTCCTGTCGCCGCGAGGCTCCTAACATGCATGTCTGGCAGGGGAAAAGGAGGCCACGCCCACTAACCAATGACAGGAAACTAAAGTCTAAAGAGCAACAGTGACACCAGCAGGACACAAAATTAAAACATGACATCAGCGTGACATCGCAATTGTTAATTTACAGGCAAAGGGAAAGTCTCTCCGTCCACCAGTCCACCAATCAGAAAGACCACAGGACGACCTCCACGATAATGAGTTTAGGTGCAGTCGGCTCAAAGGCGTTTTTCCACAAATCTCTGCTGGATCATCAGTGATGAACTTAAATCCCGCTGCTGATGGTTAAAAAAAAACAAAACAAAAGAGTAAAAATAACAGGAAGTTCATCTGGAAAAAAAGTCTTTCGTCAGAAACCATCGGGAACAGACTTCACACAATAGATGAAGCTAGTAGAAACCCTCCGGTAGCATTGAATTTGGAAGAAGAGGAAGTGGCTCTGTGCTGTGAGGAAAGAGCGCCCCCAAAGAGGAAGTACAGACGCTGAGCTGCTGTTGTTCCCATGCAGACACAGCAGTGTGGCTATTGGTCAAACAGCTGGTGGGCGTCGCCTCCCACAAGCAATGTTTTCATCTCAGCAGAGCTTTGAGTGAAAACAGTATGTTCACGCACACGCACGCACACACACAACATGCTCAGAGATGTAATAGAGAAAAAATCTCACACAATCATGCACGTTTGACTCCGCCCCCTCGACCACAAATACAG
Source organism: Thamnaconus septentrionalis (assembly GCA_009823395.1). Classification (NCBI taxonomy): domain Eukaryota; kingdom Metazoa; phylum Chordata; class Actinopteri; order Tetraodontiformes; family Monacanthidae; genus Thamnaconus; species Thamnaconus septentrionalis. The sequence continues at coordinate 28,857,811 of CM020502.1, read as the reverse complement.
GCGGTATCCGCGTAAAAGATGAAGTTTCAAAATTAAAAAACACAACAATTCTAAATAAATCGTAAAATCATTTCTGAAGAAGAGGAAGAAAAATGTACAAAAAATAAATAATGATAAATATTTCTACAAAGTATCTGATTCACTTGAAGGTGTGACGACGTCCTGGATGTGAACCAACCAATCAGCAGCTCCCGCTGAGCTCTGGGTGCTAAGCTGGCTGATGTTTGTCTGTGCTTCAAACTGCTGTAAACATTTAGAAATATAGACAATGAAACTTGAAGTCTCTTTGTTTCAGTCACAGGTTTTGAAGTTGACTCGACAAACTGTTGTCTCCGGCTGGACAGTCTGACAGGAAGTGGACCCACGAGACACAGGAAGTGGCGTTCGGAAGACCTCACGGCTGCTCTTTGCAACCTTTTGGTCGCGTTGACCTCGGAACTGCTGCATTTGGATAAAAAGGGGGGTGTGGCCTAGAGAGCAGACACCCGCACCATGCTGGACTGGGAGAAGTGGGCGGAGCCGTCGGCGTCTGGCGTGGTGGGCCGGCTGGCGGCGAGTGGCCGCTCGCAGTTAAGGGGAAGCGTCTCCTGGAAGCTGGCGTTGAGGCTGGAGCGGCTGCAGACAGAGAGGTCAAAGGTCAGTGGGACCAGTGGAAATTCTCAGACCTTCCACACGCTCCCACACTGTGTCGGGTAACGTGACCTCTGCTGCATTCAGCCCTACATCCGTATTTAAAGGTTCAGTGTGTAATATTAGGCTTGATTTATGATTTTTTTATTGGTAAAAGCTTAATGTATTGTCCATAAATACATTAATAAAATGTATAATCTCAGTACAATAAAAGTAATTGGGGTTTTCTACCCTTAGAATGGTTCTTATATATATTATATGTATATATATAAAAGAATCGCCATAGATCAATAATGGTCTTGCTGCCAGTTAGCTGCCATCTTGCACCACCATATTTCTACGGAAGTCTAGTGTGGACAATCCAGCTGCCTGACAGTGTATTTCATAATTGGGGTGACTGCTTAAGTCTTCAATAAACCAACGAAGAAGAAGAAGAAGAAGAAGAAGAAGAAGAAGAAGAAGAAGAAGAAGAAGAAGAAGGTGGACGAGATAGGTTTGGGTGCACAGGGCCATTGTAGCTCACTGGCAAACTCAGGAGAGGGAAAGACGCTGCAATCTAAGGGGTAGCCACTTGAGGTCGCTGTGTCTTCTTCAAAATGTCTAAATATACGCACAGAACCTTTGTGTCTCTGTTGCAGGATCTCATCCAGCCAGCAGAGGGAGACATTTCACTGAAACTCGGGATGAAGGATCAACCGTCCTCGATAACAAACTGAGGGAGTATGGATCTCACGACCC
>CM020502.1:28716443-28851443 GCA_009823395.1 Thamnaconus septentrionalis | reverse complement strand
AAATTTATACGTCATGTCTTTGCCAGTACATGCCGCTAATTTCATCTTACTTCCCAGGAATCCACGATGCTTTGCAGCAGCACGCAAAGCATCCTGGGATACCGAAGGACGCAAAGGATAGTAGCGGTGTAGCCTTGGAATCGGCAAAAAGTAGGGCGCATTCCGAGTACGCATTTGGAGCGTCCTTTGCGCAGTGCTATGACGCAGCTTCCTTTCAAATGCATGCTCCGAGGGATGCAGACCCTGAATTGAGACACAGCCCTGGTGTTTCGGTGGGAGGAACATTTTGAGCGTAACACCAACAGCAACATCAAAACAGCAGATGGCACTCAAGTGCCTTCCTCCAGTTCTCTCCAAGACTCAGCAGCAGCAGGTGTCAGGACAGGTGAGCTGCTGTGTGACACAAGGTGTCACCTGACCTGGAGGTGTGACCACTCTGATGACATCAGCGCTGTCGTCACGGCAACCAAACTGACAAGTCCAGACTGCGAGGCTGCTGATGAAAGGGCTCTTCTTTCTGCAGCTGTGTGTGTGTGTGTGTGTGTGTGTGTGTGTGTGTGTGTAGCAGCAGCTGTGTTGTGTGGTTCCTTGTGCGTCATTGATATTCACCGCAGCTCCAGATCAATGCGCTCCAACAACCCAGCCGTCCGCGCAGGGAGTTTACATCACTTCCTGTTTGAACAGGAAGCTCCGCCCCTCACAGCAGAGTTCCCCTCCTCGCTGAATCAACAACAATCCAACTCCGCAGCAGGTCATGTGACTGAATTATGCATGTGTGTTCGTCCTCCAGGTCAATGCAACATGAGAACACACATGCACACACACGGACAGACAGGTGAGTCCCAACTGATCATGTGATACCTGATCAGCAGCTAACCCTTCAATCATGCCTGTGTGTGTGCATGTTTGTGTGTGTGTGTGTGTGTGTGTGTGTGTGTTGTCTGATCTCTTTGCACCAGAACGAACCAATCAGCAGCAAGGAACAGATCACTGATATTGTTATTGATCTGTTCAAGATTCTCTCTTCTCGTCATGTTGGTTTGGGCTGCTTGGTATATACACACACACACACACACACACACACACACACACACAAGAAAAAAACAGCAGACCTGATAAGAAGACAGGAAGTGATATCACAGGCTCCCATCTGATGGTCAAACTGAATCACGGTGTCTCCGAGCAGAGCGACGCTACTGAGCGCGCTCAGTGCACACACAGGTCACGCACCACCACCCCCACCACTGTCACCACAGCAACACTGGAAACAGGCCGCCTGGTTTGGCACAATGCGAAGGAAGGAGGTGCACAGGTGAGGGGTCAGGGGTCAAAGGTCACCTACCCCAGCGTGGTCATGGTGACGATGGTGTACCAGAAGGCGGCTGGGATGGAGGTGAAGTTGGAGCCGCTGGAGCCCTTCTCGGCGTAGAACATGACGGTGGCGAAGATGATGATGGCCATGGTGAGCGAGAAGAGCAGGAAGCCCAGCTCCGAGGCGCAGCTCTTCAGCGTGTAGCCCAGGATGCGCAGCCCCGCCGAGTGGCGCGAGAACTTGAAGATGCGGAAGACGCGGAAGACGCGCAGCGTGACGAAGGCGCCGCTCACGTCCTCGTTGTCGGTCATGACCAGGCCGATGTAGTAGGGCATGATGGCCACCACGTCGATCACCGACATGACGCTCTTGGCAAAGCGGCAGCGGCTGGGCGCCGCCATCAGGCGCAGCAGGTACTCCACGGTGAAGATCAGCACGCACGCCGTGTCCAGGCAGAAGAAGGCCAGCGCGTAGCGCTCGCCGCACGACACCACGTGGTGCGCGCTGTGGCCGGCGGCGCACGGCATCGTCTCGGCCACGTTGGCCAGCACCGACACGGCGATGAAGAAGCCGGTGACGTAGTAGAAGACCAGCGCCATGGTGGAGGTGTGCGGGTTCTCGAAGGAACGCCACATGTTCTCCCGCAGGCTAAGCTCGGCGGTCGCCACCTCGCCACCCTGCTCCGTCTCCTCGTCGTCCTGCAGCCGCTCCTGGTTCTCCCGCCGCCGGTCCTTGTACTCCTCGTAGCAGCAGTCGCCGATGATCTCCGGCACGATGCCGAAGAAGGTGAGCTCCTCGTCGTAGGCCGAGATGCACTCCTGGCGCGGGTAGTGCAGCTTGCCGGTGCGGTAGAAGTTGAGTATGTGGCGGAAGAGCTCCGGGTCGCGGTCGAAGAAGAACTCGCCCTGCTCCTCGCGGAAGAAGAACTCGCGCTCTGAGCTGCCCAGCAGCGTGTCCGGGTAGCGCTCCAGCGTCTCGCGCCACGTCTGGAAGCGCGTGCCGCTCACGTTGAGCGTCACCAGCGTGTCTCGCTGAACGGGCTGCTGTGGCAAGGGTAGCGGGGGAGGCGCAGGCAGGGGAGTGCGGGCCAGTGGCATCCAGCCCACGGCCGCGGCGCGCGCAAAGGGCAGCCAGGCGGACACACCTGCCGCCATGTTGGGACCCGGAGCTGGAGGGTTCAGGAGGTGGTGGCGGAGGTGGAGGGCAGAGGGGGCATCAGCAGCAGGGGCAGCAGGAGCAGCAGCAGCGGCAGCAGGAGCAGCAGCAGCGGTAACAGAAGCCTCTTTACGCACAGGAGACGCTGCGTGAAGAGGCGGAGATGAGAGAGCGGAAGCAGCAGCAGGTCCACGTGAAGGCAGGAGGTCTGGATGGTGCTGCTCACAGCCGTCAGAACCCAGTTGCGACCAGGCCCAGCCAGTGACTTGACCCTGCTGAGCCCAGCCAGTGGGGCCAAGACCAGGACCGGGACCGAGACCAGGACCAGGAGTAGAAACAGGACCAGGAACAAGACCAGGACCAGCTGGACTGTCAAGATGAAACTCCGCGCGCGTCTGCGGACACAGCAGGAGCTCTCTCTCGCTCTACCCCCTCTCTATCGCTCTCTCCCTACATCTCTCTCCCTCTCTCTTCCCTCCCTCATTCCCCCTCCTCTCTCTCTCTCCCACCGTTTCTCTTCTTCCTCCCCCCTCTCTCCCTCTCCCGCTCTCCTTCCTCTCTCTCCTCCCCCTTCTCTCTCTCCCTCGCTCTCTCTCCCTCCTCTCTGTCTCACTACCTCCTCTCTCCCTCTACCCCCTCTCTCCCTCTCTCTCTCTCTCTCTCTCTCTCTCTACGGCGGGCGTGTCCCTGTGGTGCCGCCTCCTCCCGCCCAGTCAGTGTGTGTGTGTGTGTGTGTGTGTGTCACGGTTCGAATGCTGCTCCCGATCAGTGCCAGAGCGGCGGGGCCAAAAAAATGCTGCTCTGCTCAGGTGAGACAGCTGTGTTGATGAATCTCTCTGATCACCTGACCAGGTGACCAGGTGACCAGGTGTGACTTCTGTCATCAGCTGGACCATCATGTGACCAGATGATGGTCCAAGTGCCATCCTGCTGATCCCCTGGTGGTTTGGCAACAAGGTTCAGCAATCAGAAATGCATCAGCAACCTTTAACAACTGATTGGTGGATACTTGGCCCCGCCCACAGAGGGGTGTGCCTGGGGGCGCGGAGCTGCTTTAAGCAGGGCAGTAACAACACAGCAGGAGAGTGCAGCGCCCCCCAGAGGACCAACCATGGCGGTGTCGCAGTCGTCTCCCCAGGGGGCCATTCATCGGGAGACTGCTGAGCGAGTGCAGAGCCAAGACAACTCTTCCTATTGTTCCTTTGATGAAACCGGATCAATAGCAGTTGATTGTAGGAGGAGCCAATCTGCCGATCAACATGGAGGTTGTCAATACTGGCGTGACTTGTGGCCCCTGGAGGGGCCTCGGCCTCTGGGGCGCCCCCTGGAGGTCATCACATGTTGACGAGCCAGTCAATAAAGTGATTGATTTCATTAGCAGCAGCAGCAGGAAAAAGAGGAGTTCCCTCAAACAGGAAGTGGGCGTGTCATCAGCTCTGTAAGTGTTTCATCTGCAGGAACAGGAAGTGCTACTGGAGTCGTGATGCTGTGCTCCTTAGTGCCCCCTTGAGGCTGTCAAACAGGAAGTGAGCTCACGTGTTCACCAAGCGCAGCTAGCTGGCTAATGCTATTAGCCGCCACCCCATGCCTCTGCTGTTAGCCGCCTGTGATGATGGTGTCGATAAAGTTTTTCAGAATCTAAAAGTGGAATTCAGGATTTTAATCTGCTGACTCAGCAGGTTGTGGAACAAACAGAGCAGATCTTTCACTGAGGGGCTAATTTTAACCTGTCACTGCATTCAAAAGTCTGACACACACACACTCACACACACACACAAACACACGCATAGGTTCAGGTTAACTGGGGTGTGACAGGCGAGTTCAAGCTGTGGTTTAACACGATGAACAGCCTGAATGTGAACAACTGATCCACAGTCAGCTGGGACACCGTGTGTGTGTGTGTGTGTGTGTGTGTGTGTGTGTGTGTGTGCGTTAGTGTGTGTGTGTGTATGCGTTTGTGTTTGTGTGTGTGTGGGAGTGCGTCTCTCAGGGACAATACTGATTATTACCATCTGTCAGTTGCAACAAAAGATTGTGAAAACACAGGGGAGATGTGGGCTGACACACACACACACACACACACACACACACACACACACACACAGACTATAGATAGATGTTGTGTTTGACCAGTGGAGGCGACAGCAGCTTCTTCTTCTCTAATTTTAGCGCCAAGGGCAAAAAACTGCTGCTTAGTGTTAATTAAAACACTTTGTCGTCCTCACACCTTTGTGTGTGTGTGTGTGCACGCGTCCTTATCTAAACACTCGTAACTGATTACTGTCAAACCAAAGATGTGAAAAGAGTGTGTGAACCTCAGAGTCCTGGTCCTCGTCCAATTCCTGGTCTAATTCCTGGTCCTGGTCCTGGTCTAGTTTCTGGTCTTGGTCCTGGTCCATTTCCTGGTCCTGGTCCTGGTCTTGGTCCTGCTGACCTGGTTCAGTCTGGCCTCCGGGTTGACAGCTGGAGTCCAATGCACTGTGACAGAAAAAGTAACTTGTGTTGGTGGGCGGGGACTGACTGACTGATCATGTGACCAAACCAGCTGCAGCTTCAGAGTCACCTCATGATGTATTAGTTTATTTCCAACTTGCTAATTTCTGCCCTGTTTTGTTTGCGTCTGTAACAATGAGAGGAGTCCCGGGTCGAGTCCCTGGAAAACTGCTTTCACATCTTTTATTCAAGACATTAATTATTCAAATCAAGGTGAAGAAACGCGGACGGTATTTTTTATTAGCAGAATGAGGTCACGTCGAAACAGGTCACGCTAACGGCTAGGCTAACGTAGTTCAGCTGTGAGCTACCAGCCTAGCCACATAGCCCAATCAGGGTTGTGCTGCCTCTGAGGCATTCTTTTATCTGATGAGTGCTTCCTGCTTATTTCTGCTATAAAGTTTGAGTTGTTTGTGAGAACGATTTGTTTCGCAGTAGAGCCCTTTAGGACTTCACTTCCTGTTTAGTTGCACTTCCTGCTTGTTCAGAAAGATGGCAGACATGCTGCGCATGCTCTGAATGTAATCCATTTTTTGTATTGTTTCATTTGCAGTTTTCACCAACACCTTGATGAAGAAGAGCGACAGTATATGTTTAACCTTGCTACGACTCCGTCTTCAATGGCAACATTTAACTTGGTGTTAAGTCACAGTTCCCACACACTGCATACGAACACTATCTGGGTTTCCATAAAAAGATGCTGAGACTTTCCGAGTGATACCGATGAACCAAGCTAACCGCTAACTAGCCGAGTGTTCTGACTTCAGATAGATCGCCGTGAAGAAGCAGTTTCATAACACAAGCAACATCTGTTGTTGTTGTTGTTGTTGTTGTTGTTGTTGTTGTTGTTGTTGTTGTTGTCGTCGTCGTCGTCGTCGCCGCCACCATGACCACGCTTCACTGTCATCCGTTACAAACACAAATAATCTCGACTACCCCCAGTTCTCCCGAGACGCACAATCACTTCAGCTTTATTTTCTATTTTTAGCGCTGTGCCTCGCGGCTCTGCAGAAAAAGATTGTTTTTTATTTTTTGGTGTTTTTTCAAAAAAAGCACGGTCCTAAAGGGGGGAGTGCGGGAAGCACTGGGAGGAAACAGTGAACAATCGTTCTAATAAAACGAGTGAAACCCCGAGCCAAACCTTTCCCCACAGCAAACAGCTTTTATTCCCTTTGCTGTCGGTTCAAAGTCTTTGTGACGACTCAAACATTCAAGCTGACGCAGCTCAGCAGGCTAACGCTGGAGCTAAGCTAACGCCTGGTGTAGTGTTTTAGTCAAGACGGCACCAACCAAAAAAAGCAACATCTCTATTCAGCAAGGTGTCTTTTAATAATTTTCTTTAACATTTTGCTGCTTTGCAAACTATTTTGAACCATTTTCAAAAAAATAACTTTGCTTCATGTCACTCTGGATGCCACAAACACAGCATAAAATGGCAGCAGCGGGATTATTTTATTGTGTCATTCCAGTGTTGGCAGACCCCCATTCCGTCCAGTCCGAGACCGAGACAAGGCCCAGTAAAAATGCCTTAGAGTCCGAGACAAGACCGAGACCCTTAAAAAGTGGTCCAGGGACCAAGACCAATCTCCAGTACTGCAACACTAGCCTGATGATGCTACCTTTCCTGTTCAACAGGAATTGAACCCCTTAGCCTTCAGCGCTGCTCCAACATGCTAAGTGCGGGGCTAACTGTAGGTGTGAACTGCTGGTGCTAACAGCTGGTGCTAACAACAAGGAACAACTCAAGAAGGAGCAGGAAGTGAGTGGATGGCAGACTAACCTGGACAGGACATCAGGTGGACGAGGGACAGGTGCCACACCTTCAGAGCGCCAGCAGAACAATACATAGGGAGTAAACACACACACACACACACACACAGTGGCTTCCTGTGTGAAGGTAAATCTCATCCATGATTCATGCTGACGTGTGAAATTATGTGGCTAATGCAATAAAACATAAATGATGCAGCTTCATGTGGACTTTAATAATTCAGCGGCCGCTGCACTGGTGCATTGTGGGTCGGCGGCCCTCTGTGTTCACTCTAATAAAGCCGATTGGTTTCCTTGAGCGGCAGGCGGAGACAACGCCTTCTTCTTCTTCTGTGGTTTTCACCTGGAGGCCTGCAGAGACTCCAGAGGGAAGACAGCGTGACAACTTCCTGTTTGTCAGTGTGGTGTCTGAAGCTTTGACCCTTCTCCTGCAGGCCTCTTGCCTGTATTAGGAGAACAGACCCCTTGTTAGCAGCTTCTGCATTAGGCGACCTGCCCTTGGAAGGTTGCATCTCAACTCCCTAGGAAGACTGTTTAGATAACACACATTCCAACTCTGGCCAGTAACTTTCCCATCCCTTCACCTTCTGTGTTACAATTGTCTCTTTGTCCTCCTTATGTGGAATGTGCCTGATGACGAGACCTGTGGGTATAAGGAGGTGATGTTCTAACTATCCTCAGAGAGATTGTGAGAGCTTCTGAGCACCGGGACACACAACCTGACTTCTTTGTAATAAACCCAATTTTTATGCAACCAAGTCGGTGTCCACGAGGATTCCTTCAACATCCACACTTCACTGCTGCAACCTGAAGAATCCACCATATCAGCCTCACACCCAATCAGCACACCGCGTGGCAGCCAGTGTGTGTGTGTGTGTGTGTGTCAGCCAGCCAGAAGTTCCTCCAGATCAACAACTGGGATTATTAAGAGGAAAAACAGCTTAAGATCCTACCTGAGAGAAGCTCTGCCCCCTTCCTCACAGAAATAGATAGATGGAAGATAGATAGATAGAGGGATAGGTGGATAGATAGATAGATAGATAGATAGATAGATAGATAGATAGATAGATAGATAGATAGATGGAAAGATAGATGGATAGATAGCATTGTTAAACCTAAATTTACTCAGAAGGCACAGACAGTAACACTCATTATGTCTCATTAGCTTCAAGCAGATCTTCTCGCTTCTCACACACACACACACGCGCACACACACACACACACACACACACAGATAGTGAGCTGAAAGAGACGGACTGCTCCTTTAATGACCCTGGAGGTTCGATAGAAACTGTCCAGTCAATCTGAAGATCCAGATGAAGATCAGAGGGGGCGTAGCTCCTCCCAGGCTCTCCTGTGATTGGCCGGGAGGAATAGCTACCCCCCCTTAGCAGCTCCAGTGGTTGGATGGTGAAGCCACATCACCTGTCAGGAGGGGTGGAGAGAGTCGAGTGGGGTTGACCTTTGACCTCTTGCAGTGGGAACAGCGAGCCCTGAAAGCCTCGCGGTGAGCTGGGTTAGGGTTACTGTGCCTGCCAGCGTAAGTGTCTTGACCAGGCCAGAGTCATGTGACCGGGTCCTCGCCGCGCTCCACCGAGCATCAGGAGGGAGAGTGAGAGAGAGAGAGAGAGAGAGAGAGAGAGAGAGAGAGAGAGAGAGAGAGAAACGACCTGATACTGGCAGCTTTTCTTCTGTGGTGTTGGCGCCTGAGGCCACGACATCTAAAGACCCTCTGAAGACCACACTGAAGCTCTGTGGAGCGTTAACACACACACACACACACACACACACACAGTCCAGCTGATCTTTGTTTACTAAGAGGACACACGACCCCTCCCCCTCCTTTATCAGGGGACAGACGGCAGGACGGGACAGTGGACACAACACACAACCTGGAGACACACACACACACACACACACACACACACACACACACACACACAGAGTTTTGCCTGCAGCTGTCATGCCATGATGGATTCAGTGTTGATGGGAGAAGAAAACCTCTGCAATTCATCAGTCACACATCCTGTGTGTGTGTGTGTGTGTGTGTGTGTGTGTGTGTGTGTGTGTGTGTCTTACACACAGCCCTGGAGCGACGAGAACACAACAACACGCTGAGAGAGATTGTCGGTGGGGAGGTGAGGCAGCCTCCCATCTCTTAGTCGGTGAGGTTGAGGGAGAAGAAGGCTGTGACTGCCGGTCACTTCTGATTGGTCGATACATGGCTCCTCCCCAAATCCCACACCCCTCTCCCCTGCCCCACCACCGCAGATGGGACTCAGCCAGTGGTGGGGATTTTGCTGCTGCTCAGCTCAGCTCCAGGTGTGGCGACAACGCTGAGGTCACATGGGAGGTCACATCCAATCTGCCTCACTAGCGCCCCCGTCAGAGAGGAATTAAACAAGCTGATGAGAAAATGGTGGATGGCGCTTCATCCACGTCGTGGGCGGACCGTACGGTACTGTAACTTGAATACTGATCCTAACTGTGACTCAGACCCCAATCCTAAACCTAACCACCACCCGAGTCCTGATCCTAAACCTAACCGTTGATTGATTGATTTTATTTCATTCATGCTTGCAGTGAAGCCTGGGCTACTCAGACCCTCCATCTCTCCCGACGAGAGTTGGAAAGAATCTACGAGACTTCGTCAGAATCTACGTCACTTCCTTACGAAACTTTGATACCATCTAGCCATCACCCAGAACGGGTGATTGACAGGTCAGACAGTTTGAATCACTGCAGCAGCAGTGGGCCATACTGATGACATCATCACTCAGGTGAGATGTTCCCTGAGTGGAGGAGGAGGAGGAGGTGGAGGAGTTGGAGGAAGTGGAGGTGGCGGGGGAGGAGGAGAAGGAGCAGGAAGAGGACGAGGAGGAAGGGGAGGAGGAGGCAGAAGAGGAGGACCAGGAGGAAGAGGAGGAAGGTGATGAAAATGAACTGATTTCTGTTGTTTTGTTGTCGTGTTTGGTCCACTGAGTAACACAAACAACATCTGCGACAACACAACACACCAACACAGCAGCTGCTCAGCTGGCACACAAACACATGCACACACACACACACACATGGTGATCGGTTGCTGATAAACTGAGTTAGAGGCTAGTTAATGGTGCTCGTCAGAAGATAAACTGTTCTGTTATCACCTTCATCATCACCACCGTTATCATCTTCATCACCATCACCATCCGAGGTTAGTGAGTGAGATAGTGTGAAGCATCAAACAGCAAAGCCTGCTGGGTAATACCTGTGACTCCAGCTGCTGATCCCCACAGTCTGTGATCAGAGATCCAGTTGGTTAATGAGGAGGAAGTATTTTTATCCTCAGCCCCCCAGCTAATAATAGCCAGCCAGTGGGGGGGGAGGGGGGGATGAGATGAGGGGGGGGGCAACTCCAGGATTTCCTCCAACCCTCCTGCTGCTCAGCTGAATGCTGCCATCTCCTGGCTCCCTGCAGAACTGCAGGAGAGTTTTATTCTGTGTGTGTGTGTGTGTGTGTCAAGCGGCTCAGTGCTGGGGGAAGGACTTGGTAGGGTGGTGGTGGTGGCAGGGGGTGTCAACCCATCAGGAGTCAAGAACACCAACCAATAAAGTTTATTGAAATTTCTCAAGCGGTTCAAACTGGATTCATTCATACAGACAAAGCATTAAAAAAAAGCTATAAAATGTTGCCGGACAGATTCGCTGGTTCCTCCAATCACAGTCCTCCGCCCTTCTGCTTCTTCTTCTTCTGTGGTGGAAAGCAGCCACTTCTTCCTGTGTGGAAACCAGCAGCAGCAGAAGAAGAAGACGACCGGAAGATTATCCGCTACTCAGTTCCAGTCAGGAAGGTCAGAGGTCGGGGAGGTCACCTCTCTCTGACCTCTCTGACCTTCCCTGACCTCCTGTCCTTGACCTCCTTGACCTCCCTGACTTCTCTAACCTCCCTGTCCTTGACCTCCTTGACCCCTATGGCCTCCCTAACTTCCTCGATCTCCCTGACCTCCCTGACTTCTCTAACCTCCCTGTCCTTGACCTCCTTGACCACCATGTCCTGGATAGCGCCCCCTCATGGCACAGTGACGTGGAAGGGGCTGCCAGGGACGTGCTGCTCGCCCCACTTGACGATGAGGATGTATCCGCCCTGTTCCTTCACTGTGTAGCTCACTGTGTACATGCGGCCGCCCAGGTGCTTGACGTGCACCTCCTCACAGGGTGCCTGGGGCCCGTGCACGCCCACCATCAGCATGTTGGTTCCTGCAATGGGGAGATCAAAGGTCAGACGGGCAGAGGTGGCAACAAGTATTCACATTCTGTACTGACCTAAAAGTAGGGATACTTGTGGAAAAGAAAACACTCTGGTAAAAGTAAAAGTTGTACTTTTACTCAAGTAAAAATAAGAGAAGACAGTCCTGAAATGTACTTGAGTGAAAAGTAGAAATGATGTATATTTTTTCCATTAATGAAACAGGATTTTTTGATAATTTTGCAAAAATTATAAAGAATGTGTCAGAATAATCTGGACTGTACTGAACAGAGTGAGGCCAAAGCTGAGGAAGGAAAAAGGGAGGAGGGAGAGAGAAAGGGGGGGAGGAAGGAAGGAGGGGTAGGGACGGAGAAAGGAGGGAGGACGGAGGACAGAGGGAGGGAGGAGGAAGGAAAGAGGGAGGAGTGGGCGTGTCCTGACCTGCTCTGCTGCAATCCACAGTGAAGGTGTTCCTCTGGCCGATGAAGGCCTTGGACAGCCCCGCCCCCCTGGAGACCACCTGACTGCTGTCCGAGGAGAACCTTGGCAGAGCCGAGAAGGCTCCGCCCACCGCCCCCGCCGCCGCCACTTTGCTGACCGTCTCCACCAGCACGGAAGAGCTCTCACGGAGGGCGTGTCCAGCCGACAGCCCAGGGCCTGTGGGGTCAGAGGTCAGGGGTCACATGATCTCCAGAGGAGGGGGTAGAGGGGAGTGGAGGGAACACACCCACCTGTGACAGTGGCCTTGAATGGGCTGCCCACGATGTGGTGGGGGCCGCCGTACCTGACGGTGATGAGGTAGCTGCCGGGGGCGGTGGGGGTGTAGGACACCTGGTAGCCCTGGGCCACCTCCGTGACCTCCATCTTAACCTTGGACGGCCCGTCGATGGTCACCGACAGGGCGCCGCCGCCGCCCGCCTCGCACGTCTTCACCACGAAGTGCGAGGCCGCGCCCGTCACCCCCGCCTCCAGGCCCGGCCCCGACGCCGACACCAGGCCCGGGTCGCCGCTCAGCACTGGCTCCCCCACCTGGAGCCTGAAGGGACTGCCGGGGATGTGGCTGCCGTTGAAACGCACGTCCAGCGTGTGGGCACCATTCTCCCGGGGGAGGAACCTGATGGCGTGCTGGTCTGAGGAGCAGAGGGGGGAGGTGGAAGAGGAGGAGGGGGAAGGGGGAGGAGAAGGAAGAAGGGGAATGAAGAGGAGGAGGAGGAGGAGGAGGAGAAGAGTTGAGGTGGAGTGCAAGGAGGAGGAGAGTGCAGGAGGGGGAGGAGGAGGGGGAGGAAGAAGGGGGGAATAGGAGGAGAGGGAGGAGGGCGATGAGGAGGAGGAGGAAGAAGTGGGATGAGGAGGAGGAGGAGCAAGATTGTGAGGAGTAGGAGGAAGGAGAGAAAGAATGGAGACAAGGAAGAGGAAGAGGAGCCGGGGAGAGAAGGGTGAGCAGAGCAGTAGGAGGAGGGTGAAGAAAAGGGGGAGGTGGGGAAGGAGCAGGATTGTGAGGGGGAGGAGGAGGAGGAGAAGGGTGAGGAGGAGCCAGAGGGGCAGGAGAGGAAGAAGAAGGAGGAATAGTAGGATGGAGGGGAAGAAGTGGAGGAAAGAAAGGAGGAGGAGGAAGAGAATGGTGAGGAATAGGAGGAGGTGGGGAGAAGGGGAGGAGAGGGAGAGGGAGGGGAAGGAGCAGGAAGAGGAGGAGGAGGAAGAAGGAGGGGGAAGAGTAAGAGGAGGAGGGGCAGCTCCGTCAGGACCTTCCGCTGGAGGAGAACCTTGACTGTCAGTGAGTGTCCAGCAGGGGGCGCCTCACCAGAGTCCAGCTGGCTGACTGGACAGTCCTCGGTGGCACCGGACGGACTGTGGATCTTGGCGTCCACCAGGCCACGGGCGCCGTTGAGCTGCACGGCGAAGGAGGCCTCCTGGCCGGCCCTCAGGGCCTTCTCCTGCAGGAGAGCAAGAACATCAGATACACCACCACCACCATACATCTCTCAGGAGAACCAGGGGGAGGCGGCACCACCTGCAGGCTGGCGATGGTGAGGCGGCGAGCGTCATCAGACAGCGTGGCCACCGGCACCATGAAGGGAGAGTCGGGGACGTGCTCGTCGTTGAACTTGATGGAGACCTCGTAGTCACCTGGAGAGGAGAGGAGAAGGTGGCTGAAGTTCCTCAGAGGGAAGATAAATCTAGTTAATCTGAGGGAAGATTAATCTGAGGGAAGGTTCCTCTGTTGTGCCTCTGATGGAAGGTTCCTCAGAGGTTCCTTTATAGGTTCCTCAGAGGGAAGGTTAATCTGATGGAAGGTTCCTCTGAAGGAGGGTTCCACAGAGGTTCCTCTATAGGTTCCTTTGAGGTCTGCTGACTCACCTGGCTCCTGGACCACATAGGAGACTCCGCAGGAGCCGTCCTTGCGGTCCTCAAAGGTGATCTCGGCCTTGCTGGGTCCCTCCACGGCGATGGAGAGACCTCCAGCTCCAGCTTCTCTGGTCCAAATGCTGAACTCAGCTGCAGGACGAGACAAAACGCTCACTGCTCTGCCTGAACACACTCACACACAGACTGAGCGTGGACCCACCTGGGGTCCCGGCCACGCCTGCATCCAGGCCCGGCCCCCCAGCCCGGACCTTGTGGGCGCCGCCCTCCCCCAGGGGCCCCACGGTGAAGAGGAAGGGGCTCCCGGGGACGTGCTGGCCCCTGAACCTGACGCTGACCGTGTGGGGCCCGGTCTCCTGGGGCACGAAGCGCACGCTGTAGGTGCTGTCCTCCCCCCGGACCACCTGCGCCTCCTCCGTCACCCCACCGGGGCTGCTCACCTGGGCCGTCACCTCCTGGGGCCCCGCCTCCCCTGAGGAAGGAAGGAAGGAAGAAAGGAATGAATGATTGTTTTATTTGGTATGAATGACAGACATACAGAGGAAACGGACGGGTAAGAAGCCAAGGCTAATGGTGAACCTACCCCTTGCCACTATTACATTTACAATCGATCATGGTGTCAGAGAAAAGATCATTAGGCTACTTTGCATATTACACAGAGACCAATTTGGTACATAATTAAGTACGCAAACATAATTAAACAAAAAAAGTCAGTAAAATAGGATGTGTAGGTGTAGGTTCAAAGTGAAGGACTGTGGATGACTTCCATGTTTGTCATTTCGTCATTTTAATTTCCTTTTCTTGTTTTTCTTTTTTAAGTGTGTTTGCTTGTGTCTGTTAGAATGTTGCAATTACACAAAGTAAATGTATCAATAAAAAAACTCAAGTGAAAAAGAAAGAAAGATGAAAAGTCCCTGAGTGAAGGGTTACAACAGAAATGTTCATGGTGAAAAGTGCTTGAGGCGACCAGTCAACTGTCTGACAGCCACGTAGTTTTCTTTAAAAACAAAGTAAATGTATTGTATTATAAAAACGCAAAAAAAAAAAAAATTAAATACATCAAACAGAATTATATGTTTCCTAAACATGCAGTGCCACAAGTGGCCACTGGGGGAAAGATTTTTAAAAAATATATCTGAATAGAAGACAAAGAGACACTGACCGTCCTGCAGGCCGTCGCTGAAGTCAGTGAAGGCGTCGCTGAAGGGCTGGGCTCCACCCACCTGCGTGCTCTGCTCCACCCGCACCTCCCGCTTGGTCTCGCCGCCATGCATCTTGCTGATCTCAGTGCGCTCGGTGCGGGTGTAGGTGTGGCTGCTGCGGGTGAAGGTGCGAGTCAGGCGCTCCTGAGCCGAGGCCGACTGGAACCAGTTCCCTGTCCCAGCAGGGAGGTGGAGGTCAGAGATCACAAGTCAGAGGAGGGGTGGGGCGGGGCCGTGAGGACACAGCTTACCTGGGATCTTGAGGTTGAGGTCGCAGGTGCTTCCCACTGAGGCGATGGCCGGCGCCTGGCGCCGCCTGGTGATGCTCTCCTTGACTCGGCCCTCGCCAAACACCTTCACCGTGAAGGGGCTTCCTGCGCTCACACACACACACACACACACACACACACACACACACACACACACACACACACACACAGGTGTCACATCTCAGCCCCGTGCCCCCCTCTGCTCCACAGGAAGTGACCTCGGCGGTCGTGCCTGGTATGTGCTGGTCAGCGAACTTGATGTTGATGATGTAACTTCCTGGTTCGGTGGGGCAGTAGGTCACCCTGCAAGTGCCGTCGTCCACGTCCTCGCAGTTGATGTCCACCTTGCTGGGACCCTCGATGGACAGGCCCAGGCCGCCGTAACCTGGGTGGGAACCAGTGGATGTGTTATTCTTTCCCAGTGCACACTGGAGGTACTGCAGCCAAAAACCCCATACGGCCCCAAAAAGCATTTCCCCCCCATCAGACTGCAATACAAAAATAAAAGGGCTCTGCAATGGCTGACAGGACGACCTTACACCCCAAACACAGATAAGAATTTTTTTTTTTTACTGTAGCTTTTAAGTCCTGGACATTTAATCTCTCTAAAATTATTATCGATGTGGTCAACACACTGAGAGAGTGGTTTAGAGTGATCTCTAAACTAGTTCTTAGATCTGGTTAAATGTTTTTTTTTAAACCAGGTTAAAGTGTTTTCAAACCAGTTTAAAACAAGTCTTTAGATCATTTTAAACTGATTCAAAGTGTGTTTAGACCTGTTTAAACTACTATTTAACTCAGTTTAAATAGATTTAAAGACTTTGTAAACCATTTAAAGTGGTTTTGAACCATTTTAAACCGGAAGACATATTGGATCCTGACCTCAGCGCCCCTCACCCTTCTGGCCCCCCGGGGGGGGCTGAGACTCACCAGCGGTTCTCGTGTCCACGATGAAGTCGGCCACCTCCAGCGTGTGGCCCTCCACCAGGCCGTGGCCCTTGACCTTGACCCTGGAGGCGTCGCCAATCTCTGATTGGCCCACGGCAATCCTGAAGGGGCTGTTGGTCACGTGCTTGCCACCCTTCCTCACGCTCACCACGTGCTCGCCCACCTCCTTGGGCGTGAAGGAGATGCCTGCAGGGGGACGGGGGACGGGGGCAGCAGAAGGTCAGTGTCAGGTTGACGGCGGCTCCTCCGGGCCTGCAGGGGGCAGCGTGGCCACGCACCGATGTGCCTGTTGGGGAGCCTCTTGAGCAGGCAGGGCTCCTCGTGGCCGGACGGCGCCCTGATGCTCGCTGACAGGATGCTCAGGTCCGTCTCGGCGATCTGCAGCGAGACGTCGCTGGACGTGCCCACGCTGAGTGGCGCCACCCTGCTGGACTCCTCCTCACCTGCAGGCAGATGGAAGGTGAGTGTGGGGGGTGGGAAATTTAAACGGATGGACGGTGGTGCGTTCAGGTACCGGTGATCCTAGCGGTGAAGGGGCTGCCGGGGATGTGGTGCTCGTCGAAGCGGACGATGATGCTGTAGTCGCCAGGTGCTGTGGGCAGGTAGGACACGGCGCAGGTGCCGTCCTTATTGTCCTGGCAGCTGATCTCCGCCTTGGACGGCCCCTCCACGGCCAGGGACAGCCCCCCTGCAGCAAGCCCCGCCCACACACCCTGTCAATCAACCAACCAACCAGTACAGGCCGCCTGCAGCAAGCCCCACCCCCACACACCCTGTCAATCAAACAATCAACCAACCAACGAGGACAGCCCCCCGACCCCCGCAGGCACCTTCTCCAGCATCCTTGGTGACGATGGTGAAGGTCGCGGCCCGGTGGGCGGTGCCGTGGCTCAGGCCGGGGCCGAACGCCGTCACATGACCGCTGTTGATGGCGTCCACGTAGAACTGGAGAGGACTTCCTGTGGGGAGAGGGGGAGGATCGATTTGAAATCTAAATTTCGAACATGAAAACAGTGAAAGCAAAAGAAACAGGGCAAATCAGCTAAAAATCAATACTGATAAATAATTAGGTTAATAAGTAAACAAAATAAAAAATGAAAATAAATAAAATCAAACATGCTTGAAAAGAGTAGTAAGAAATAAACTCGTACACACTCCTACCCCCACCCTCGATTCCTTCTGATCTCTATATGGACGATAGCAGTAATTATTATATATGAATATATGAATATTAGTAAAATAATAATAATAACAATAATAATAATAATAATAACACACTGTTAATCCAATATACAGCAATATAATAATACCCATTTAAAAATATTAATCATCACCTGGGATGTGGTTGCCGTCGTACTTGATGTGCATCTCGTGCAGGCCACGCTCCGACGGCGAGTACCTCACCGTCACCGTTCCATCCTTGTTGTCGGCCACCAGCGGGGGTGCTGTCCGACCCGATGGCATCCGGACCTCACCTGCAGGGACGAGCTGGTGAGAAAGACGCAGCAACCCCTGCAGGCGGCACCGCGGGGCCCACGGGGAACTGACCTGTGATCTCTCCGGTCTGCACAGTGAAGGGAATGACCAGGCTGAAGGGCCGCAGCAGCGGCGCCGCCACCTCCAGCGGACCAATTACATCCTCAGTGGCCTGTGTGAGGGGGGAGGGAGGACCCGGTGGTCAACGCACTGGGAGCAGCAGGGCGGAGACGGCGGCAGTGGTAGCAGAGATGCTGAACCGGTTTAGAGTGGTTTTCAAACCGGTTTAAACTAGTTTTTAAAACAGCCTTAGCTGGTTTTTAAACCTGTTCAAACCAATTTAAAATTGTTTTTTAGATCAGCTTAAGGTGGTTTTTAAAACAGTTCAGTGTTTTCAAATTGGTTTAAATTAGTTTTTAGATCAGTTTAAATAGATTCAAAGGGTTCTTAAACCTTTTAAAGTGGTTTTGAATCAGTTTGAACCGGTTTTGAACCAGCCCCGCAGGCAGGAAAGAGGAGTTAATGTTGAAAAAAGCAGCAGCACCAGCATGCAGAGTGTGTGTGTGTGTGTGTGTGTGTGTGCATGTGTGAGTGTGTGTGGACGGCCGGGGTACCCAGCAGGGGGCGCCACGCACACAGGAAGTGAGTGGCTGCTGTAACTGAGGTGGATCACAAGGCTCCTCTACGATTGGACCAGAGTCACTCACCTGACAGGAAACAAGGTACATGCTTTAGAATGCACACACACACACACACACACACACACACACATAATCACACAACCGGACTTCCTGTGTGTTAGTGACATCACAGCACACCGTGCGACATCACTTCCTATCCGTCTCACCACCACGTGGAAGGGGCTGTTGGGGATGTTCTCTCCTCCAAATCGGATGGTGATGACGTACTTCCCGGGTTCCGGCGCGGTGTAGTAAATGTCGAAGGTTCCATCTGTGTTCTCCACCACGTCCACATCCAGCTCCGCCCCGTCGGGTGTCGATACCTTGCAGGTGACTTTACCTTTGCCGGCCGCCTTGGCGTCCACAGTGATGACCGTCTCCTCGCCGATCTGAATGGTCGGTCCCACGCCTGATCCTGCAGGACCGAGGTTGAGGGAGGGGATGGGGGTGGGGGTGCGGTGAGCTAGCAGCTAACACAGGCGTGGGTAAACTATGGACCATTAAGCTTTTTAAATCTTGAAGAAATTACATTAATTATCAGTCAGTCATAAAATTGCTGTATTTCCTCCATGTTTTCAGCATTTCCAGAGTCATTTTAATTAAGAGCTAAATACCTTGGGGCTTCAAAGACACTGATTTGGTTGCAACTTTGCTTTGGTTCACATTCAATTGACATTAAAGCAACATGTTTTCTCCATAACCCATGATAGATTTTTTTCCTCCTATGAGGTGGCTCACAAAAACACTCCATCCATCTGCTACTGCTCAAGCCCCTCTGTTACATTTTACAACCCACTGTGGCCCACCAGTCAAAACTGTGGCACAGATGGTCATCCCTGGCCTAGATGGTCCAGGGATGGTTCTAGGTGGTCCTAAGTAGTTCTGGTGGTAGTTCTCTGTGGTTCTAGGTAGTTCTGGGTTGTTCTCGGTAGTTCTAGGAAGCTCTAGGTGGTTTTGTGGGGGTTCTAGGGTATTGTAGGTGGTCCTAGGAGGTTCTAGGTTGTTCTGGGTGGTTCCAGGTGGTTTTGGGTTTTTTTAACCCAAAAACCAGAAGATCTGAGTTGGAACTACAGCAGCCTCTATAGGGACAGGCTAGCTGGTTAGCATGCTGGAACACGTGGTATCTGTTGATTAGGTTGGGTCCTTTGCGTCAATGAAGCCGAGGTGTGATGTCATCAGAGTGGCCAACTCACCCGGCCCATGTCCTCCGATTGACACTGTGGAGAAACAGCAGAGAACCTGAGACACGTCCTTGGCAGTTTGAAGCTTATTGGTTAAACGAGGGCGGCAGTGGGCGGAGTCTGACCTGTGACCAGACACTTGCTGGCGTCTCCAGTGGGTAGTGCGTGGATGCGGTATGGTGAGTAGGGGATCTCATCACCGCCATACTTGATGGTGATGGTGTAGCGGCCGGCAGCGTCTGGGACGTAGGACACGGTGTATGTCCCGTCCCGGTTGTCCCGAATGGTGGCCTTCTTGGGCTTCCCCTCCGGGTCCTGGGGAGGAGGCAGGAAGTCTGAGCTCTCCTGCTGGCATCATCACTGCTAATGCTACCACTAGCCATCCGGTAATACCCGGGTCAGTGGTTGGGTCAGGTGAAGCAGTGTAGCTGCATTGTTAGCTGGTTAGGCAAAGCCAGTTGCCATGGGAGAAACTAGGGGGCGCTAGAGCTTCTCGTCTCAGCTGAACTGCAGGATGGATGAAGGTCGTACATGGCCCTTCCCTAAGAGCTCAGCAGGGGGCGCTCCCTGAACCCCAGACCCTGGACCCAGGACTGTGGACCCTGGACCTTAGACCCAAGACTGTGGACTGTTGACCCTGGATCCTCGACCCTAGATTCAGAACTAGGTCCCAGGACTGTGGATCCTGGAATCTGGACCCAGGATAAAATACGGCCCGTGAGCCATATACGGCCTGTTAAGCTTTTTAACCCGGCCTGCCGAACTTGAAGAAATGACACTGTATTAATATTGAGTAAGTCATGAAATAGCTGTATTTCATCCATGTTTTCAGTGTTTTCAGAGTCATTTCAATAAAGAGCTAAATATCGTGGGGCTTCAAAGACACTGATTTCATTGCACTTTGCTTTGGTTATTTTTTAATTGACATCAAAGCAACATGTTTTCTACATATCCCATGATAGATTTTTTCCTCCTATGAGGTTGCTCACCAAAACACTCCATCCATCTGCTGCTGCTGCTCCAGCCCTTCTGTCACATTTTACAACCGATTATGGCCCACCAGTTCAACAGTTTGCCCACCCCAGGCCTGCACCCTCAACCCTGGACCATGGACCTTGGACCCAGGACCCTCAAGCCAGGAATGTGGACCCTAGACCCAGGACCCTGGAACCTGGACCCAGGACTGTGGACCCTGGACTGTGGACCCAAAACCCTAGACCCTTGAAACAGTAGCAGTCTTGACCTTCAGCCACAGGCACACAGTTCTGGAGAAGATGGGCCTTCGTACTGGGCCGCGAGCAAGTGGAGGAGCTCTTCTTCTGTATATACACACATCGGTGACACACTGCTGGTCACATGATGCCTCCCGTGGTTCCCATCTCCGGTTCCTGGTCCCGAGGAGGACTGTAACTCACCAGGATCTGCACCGTCAGCAAGCCCTCGCCGGCGTCCCTGGCGTCGATGGTGAACTCCACAGGCAGGCTGGCTGGGACCCCGGATATATTCAGACCAGGACCGCTAGCCCGGACCTTGCTGGCGTCGTGTGCTGGGAGGGTTTTGACCTTGAAGGGACTGTGGAAACATCAGAGAGGTTAAAGGCGGTGAAGGCGTGAGGACTTCCTGTCTGGGTAATGGGTAGGTCCTGACCTGTGTGGAACCTCCTGGTCGCCGTACTTGACGCAGACAGTGTAGGGGCCGTCGCTGGATGGGGTGTAGCTGACGGTGTGGGTGCCGTCCCTGTTGTTGCTGATGACGACTGGCTCAGCCACACCTGAGGAACACCTGAGTCAGTAAGTTAACGTTGAGTGGACCAGGAACCTGGACCACTAACCAGGAACTAGGACTGGGAATCAAAGTGGACCAGAAACTTCGACCAGGAACCAGAGTGGACCATGAACTTGTCCAGACTGGGCTCCTGTTTCTGTCCAGGTCTGGCTCTACCCCGGAGAGAAACTGGGCTCCTCACCTGTGGGCCCGTACAGCTTGACCTCCAGGTGGGCCACTCCAGCCCTGCTGCAGTCTACCGTGAAGGTCTGAGGGACTGCGGCTCGAACTCCACTTCCCAGACCAGGACCAGAACACCTCACCTTACTGGGATCCACCAGCTCCCTCACTGGAACCCTGAACGGACTCCCTATTAGCACAAGACACGTCAGAGGATGCCTGTGGAACCTGGACAGGGTGGAGGTCCTGGTGGAGATGGAGGACCTGGGACGGGAAGACCTCCAAAGGTGATGTTGACGTCGTAGTCCCCGGGGGTGAAGGGGATGTACTCCACACTGCAGCTGCCGTCCTTGTTGTCCTTGCAGGACATCTTGGCCTCGGACGGACCCTCGATGGCCAGACCCAGACCCCCGGTACCAGCTCCCCTGAGGAGGACTAGGTCAGTCCGAGCAGGAGAACCTACCTCCGCCCCCTCCCACCCTCGTAGTCCACACTCACCTGGTCTCCACGGTGAAGCAGTTGGGCTTGTTGACCAGGCCCTCCTCCAGACCCGGTCCATAGGCTTGCACCCGGCCGGGCTCGCAGCCCTCCGACACCGACACCTGGAACGGACTCTTGGGCACCGGAACCTCGTCCAGTAGCACCTCGATCAGGTGGAGCCCTGCAGGGGGCACCACCGCGTTAGCACTGCACATGTTGTTGGGGTGGAGTGAGCTTCGGTCTATACACATTGCACATTTTTTCGCATTTACACATCAGCAGGCATGACGTACGGGGTCACGTGACCAGTTCACTTCAAGTGAAAATGGCCCGTTACCTTTGGACGGAGGAGGAGACTGAATATTTTTTACAGGTAATCAAAGAGAAAAATACAACAACCATTCTTGACTGCAAACAAACAAAAGCAAACGTAATTAAATTAAATTAAAGAGTTATGCCTTATGCACTTCACACCATTTAATGAAGACACCTGCAAATCGCAATTGTACTTTGTCAAAATTTTAGAACTATCGCTTTTATTTTGCGAAAAGCTGTCATGGAAACGCAGCTTGAGATAGCTTAGCATTAGAGTTAGCGCAGTGATGTGAGAGCAGGTCTCACCGTCTTCGTAGGCCGTGTACTCCACCCGGTAGGTCCCGTCTCCGGCGTCAGTCACGTAGGCCTCGGTTGTGCCGCCTGACGGGGTGGAGATGCGGGCACTGACTACACCGCCGCCGCCGCCGCCACTCTTGAACTGCGCCCGGGCGTCCACGGTGAAGTGGGTGGGGACTTCCCTGAGGACGCCTGCAGAGGAAGAAGCGCGGCAGTTAGCGCAGCCAGCCAGCAAGCTAACCTGCAGGTCATCGTCAGGACAGGACTGGGGGCCACCACCTTGGGGCTCCACTCCCGGACCGAAGACCTCCACGCCGCTGGTGTCCACCGCCGGATCCACCCGCAGCCGGCTAGGCGAGCACGCCACCTGTTGGCCGCCGTACTGGATGGTGATAGTGTACATGCCGTGCAGGCGGGGAATGTAGGTGACGGTGTAGACGCCGTCGCCCTCGTCCCGGACGTGGACCTCGGCCTCGGCACCCGAGTCGGACACGATGCGGACGGTGAGCTCCGCCTCGCCGGCCTCGGAGCAGTCCACCGTGAAGACGGCGTCCTCGCCCACCTTGGCCTGCTCCAAGCCTGGCCCGCTGGCCGTAACCCGGTCCGGGTCCAAGGCTGCCCGCACCACCGCCCGAAAGGGCGAGCCAGGCACGTGGCACTCGGCGAACAGGATGTTGATGGCGTAGTCGCCGGGCTCAGTGGGCAGGTAGGAGACAGAGCAGGAGCCGTCGCCGTTGTCCTGGCACTCGATCTTGGCCTCGCAGGGCCCCTCCACTGTCAGGCCCAGACCGCCGCCGCCCGCACCCTTGGTGTCGATGGCAAAAGGGGCCGGCTTCCCCACCACGCCGCCCTGCAGACCGGGGCCGTAGGCTCGCACCTGCACACACACAGCAGCACAGGCGGTCAGTAAGTTTAGTTTAAGTTTGTTACTGTATGTGCTTAAGTAAACTGCTAATTCTTTGTGACTTTACTTGAGTAGTAGTAGTAGTATTATAACTTTGTAATGGTACGTACTTAAGTAGAGAGTAGCACTGTCTACGTACAGTGCCAGTGACATGATGTTACTTTGATTTGTAACAAAGTATTTATACTTTGTTACAAAAAGTAACTTTTACAGTAATTCACTTTTCTAGAAACTGTTTCTTGACAGTAAAAAAAGTATAAAAATAGAGTAAAAATAATATGGTACTGTAGATTTTTCAGGTATTAGTAACTTAAGTATTTCTTATACTGACGGCTTTTTATTTTAACACTCTCCATTTGTACACAAATATCGGTATTCCCTACTTCTTGCATTTCAGAACCTGTACTATCTTAGTTTTACTTGAATAAAGGAGATAAATCAGTACTTTTAGGTGAATACGTTTGCCACCTCTGCACATGAACACAAGACCAGTGATTCTGAATGGACATGGGGGATGTGAGGGTGGAGTCTGCGAGGCAGCGAGCGCCACCCACCTTGGTGGGGTCCGGCGGCAGGATGGCGTCCACGGTGAAGGGGCTCCCGGGCACCGGGTTCCCATCGTAGCTCACCTCCACCCGGTACGGACCTTCCTCGGGGGGCATGTACTTGACCGTGTGCACCTCATTGGCCGCGTCAGACTCCAGCTTGCAGGGGATTGGCCGGCGGGAGGGCGAGGTGATCTTGACCTCCAGGTGACCTTGACCTCCGGCCCCCTGCGTGCTGACGGAAAACTCCTCGTCCTTCCCGACGTCCACCTCTGATCACACACACACACACACACACAGGACAGGAAGTCAGAGTGGCCCATCTGACCTCACTTCCTGTCGGGCTCGGTGACCCCTCCTCCCCAGTGACTTACTGCTGCTGAGGCCTTGAACTTTGACCCTGGCCAGGTCCAGCGGCGGTGCCACACTGATGATGAAGGGACTCCTGGGGATGAAGTCACCACCGTGGGACACACTGATGGACAGCTGGCCCTGGTGGACACACACACACGCTTAACACAGTTAGCAACAGCCAGTAGCTCCCTGTGGTCACCGCCGCTGGGTCATGTGACCCGTGCTCATGTGACCTGTGCCTCTGACCTGCTGCTCTGCAGTGTAGCGGACGGTGTAGGAGTAGTTGTGGTTGTCGATGATCTCGAAGTCTCGCACCACATCGCCCTTCACCCCCGTCCCTCCCCCGCTGAAGCCCACCTCTGGCTGGGCCTTCCCCGCACCCTTGGTGAAGATGGTGAAGTGGGTGGGCTTCCCTGCCTCCACACCTGCAGGGGGCAGCAGAGTCACCCCGTGTTAGCAGAGCGGCTGAGCTTTGTGTTTGTGAGTCTGTCTGTGTGTGTGTGTGTTTCTGTGCGTGTCTGTGCGTGTCTGTCTGTCTCTGTATTTCTGTGTGTGTGTGTGTGTGTGTGTATGTGTGTGCCAGCCAGGCTGCTGTGCTGTAATTTGGTCACCAGTCTTGCTGAGTCCTGGTCCTTCTGCTCGCACCTTGGCGGCGTCGTGGGACGGCTCCACCCTCACCCTGAAGGGGCTGATGGGAATTTCCTGTTTTGAGAGAGAGACGATGAGTTTCCTCCAGGAGACAAGAAGTGGAGTGGCGGCGTGCGGTGGCGCCCTCACCTGGTCGGCGAACAGCACCATGATGGTGTAGTGCCCCGCCCCCGGAGGCGTGTACTTGACTGTGAAAGTGTCGTTGTCGTTCTTGATGATGTCGAAGTCGATGTCAGCCTCGGCTGGGCCCACCACTCCCGGGGCGCACTTGATCCCAATGCTGACGTCTCCTGCAGGGGGCGCCAGAGAGCCAGCAGTCAGTCATTCAGAGGCAGAGGGGCGTCAGCGGAGACACTTGGACTCACCTTGGCCCGCCTCGCTGCAGTCCACGGTGAAGTAGGTGGGCTCGCCTGCCTTCAGACCCGACTTGTCTACGCCCGGACCGTTGACCTTGACCTTCTCTGGGTGGCTGCCCTCCCCGATGGTCACCTGACACACAGGAAGTCAAGCTGAGGTCAACGTCTCCAGGTCACAGATCTATTATCATAGCTGGATTCCAGACTGGCAACATGGCGGTGGACTGATTCCTTCCCCTAGTGGCCACTGGAGGTACTGCAGCTAAAAACCCCATAGGCCCAAAAAGCATTTTCCCCCCATAAGACCACAATACAAAAATAGCTTTGACATGAAACACAGCTGGGAGTAAATCTTTTCTTTTAGATTTTCAAGTCCTAGATTGTTAATCTTTCTAAAAATATTAAAATGCTAAAAATAAATCACCAGAAGAGAGTTTTATATTTCCAGCGTTCTGATTGGCTAATGTGTCCTGATGCATCACGTGTGATACAGAGACATGATGGGAAGTGACACTACTGCTACATGATTTATAAATGGGCCGCAACATTGGATCTGAAAGCTTAGGCAAAGAGCATTGGGTGGTGTGGTTACCCTAAAGGGACTGTTGGGAACGTTGACCTGGCCCCAGGTGACCAGGATGGTGTGCTTGATGGGTTTGTTGGGAACGTAGACGCAGTAGAAGGTCCCGTCTACGTTGACCGACACCTGGACATCGATGGGGAAACCCTCTGCATCCTGGGAGGAGGACCAGGAGGAGACGGAAGAGGAGAAGGAGGAGGAGGAAGAGGAGAGGGAAGAGGAGGAGGAGAAGGGGGAGAAGGAGGAGGAGAGAGAGGAAGAGGGCATGGGGAGGAGAAGAAGAAGATGCATCACCTCTTGTTCCTGGTGTGTGGCCCCCGACCCCGCCTCTGCAGACTCACCTGGGCGTAGAGCTTGAGTGGCCCCCGCCCAGCCCGCCGGGCATCAATGGTAAAGTGGGCAGGTTTGTTGACGATGCAGCCAAGAGGCTCTAGCCCCGCCCCATAACATCTGACCTGAGGGTGAGAGACAGAGAGGGGAGAGGGGGAGGGGTGAGAGACAGACAGAGAGAGAGAAAAAGAGGGAGAGAGAGAGAGAGAGAGCGGGAGAGAGAGAGTTGGACAGAGAGACCTTCAGCTGGTTCCATTGTGTGGATGATGATGATGATGATGATGATGATGATGATGATGATGATGATGATGATGATGATGATGATGATAATGGTGGTGGTGGGGACTCTGACCTGCTCTGGGAGCACACTGGAGCCCCCGCTGGGGGCTGGCAGGATGTGGGCCATGAAGGGACTGTCCTTCACGTCCTCGTCGTCACAGATGACGTGCACGGCGTAGTCGCCTGCCTCCAGCGGCCAGTAGCGCACGTCGCACGAGCCGTCGCCTTTGTCATCGCACTCGATCTTGGCCTGCGACGGGCCCTCGATGGAGAAGCCTGCAGACACACAGCTCCTGCTACTTCCTGTCTTAGCCCTGCCCCCCCAGGCTCCGCCCCCCGCAGCAGGTGACCCACCCAGCGTCCCGACCTCGGTGCCGATGGCCTCCACCACGAAGTCGGCGCTCCGGCCCACCACTCCCGTCTCCAGGCCCGGACCCCAGGCTCGCACCTTCTGAGGCCCCGCCTCCTCGCCCACCTGGACCTCGAAGGGGCTGAACACACCCAACAATCAATCCATTAATCAATCAATCAATCAATCAATCAATCAATCAATCAATCAATCAACTTTTCTTTGAACACACTCAGTCCACGCCCCAGAGAGTCTCCCCCCGCCCTCCCGCCACCACTGATGAACTCTGACCTGCGGGGGATGCTGTGCCCCCCCCAGCTGATGGCCACCAGGTACTGCCCCCTGCTGACCGGGTAGTAATTACACTCGTAGGTGCCATTGTCCACCTCCAGCACCTTGACGGGCTCCTCCAGACCCTCTGCAGTAGAAGAAGAAGACGGAGGAGGAGGTGGAGGGGGTGAGTGAGGAGGAGGAGGGGGGCAGGGCTGATGGGCGCCAGGTGGTCAGAGTCTTACTGGGTCCCTTCACGCTGACGCTCAGCTCGCCGCTGCCGGCGCCACGGGTGTGGACCCTGAAGTCGGCCACCTCCTTCACCCTCACACCCTTCGGCTGGAGGCCACGCCCACTCGCTCGGCAGGCGCTGGGGTTACAGGCTGGGGGGAGGGAGGACGGGGAGGGGAGGGACTGGTTATACTGGGAGGTGATGAGAAACACCAGCAAACACACATGCTGGTTTAACTTCACATTGTACTATGTGCTATTGCACACACACACACACACACACACATACACACACACACGCACGCACGCACGCGCACACAGTGCTGGTGGGAAAGCATCAAAGTTGAAAATGGTAGGAGAGGACAGAACAGCCGAGGATCATGGGAAATGTAGGATAAAGAAAAAGAAGGAAGAGTTGAAAGCCGAGTGTTCGTGGCTCAGTGACTCAGGAGCTCATTGACTCAGTGACTCTTTGTGAACGTTGCCATGGATTCACTTGTGTCCTTCTCTGACTGGAGGAGTTTCACCAGTGAAACCAGCACAGACGCTGGTCCAGGCCAGCACTCCTACTGGTTCCTACTGGTGCCCATTGGTCAGAACTGGCTTGTCACCAGGTGAACTGGAGGAAGCAGGTGGAGAGAGCAGAGGTTGGAGGCAGAGAGGATCAGCAGTAGCAGAGGGAGAAGCGGAGCTGCTCATGCTGGAAGCTCAGACCAGCTAAGGAGACCAGACCATTGCCCCTCCCACACGTCCACCCCGGCCCCGCCCACTGGTCCCGCCCATCAACCGCTGCTACTAACTTGGTGGCCTGGGCCTGGGCGGAGTGTCTGAGGAGCGTCTGGCAAGCAGCGGAGAGCCGCCTGCTGGGATCTTCTGAGGAACTGAAGGAGGGACAACAAGGACACACGTTGGTTCTCGCTTCTCAGGAGCCATGACGGTCCACTTCAACTTCACCTGGTCCAGACCCTGATCTATATCCAGGTCCACACCAGGTCAAGACCCAGGTCCAAGGGAAGAAAGCCATGTCCAGAATCAGAACCAATGAGTGAAACCAGTCAAATTCTGAGATTCACCATCTAGACCTTCTGAAACGAGTTCCATTTGATGAAAACCTCAGTCAAGGTCAGCTTGTCCTGATCCAGTTGGACCAGGAACACTGCTGCACTGCTGCACTGCTACACTGCTGCTAGTCCAAAAGACTGCAGGTCCTGGTCCAGGTCCAACTGGACCAGCAGCCTGAAGCTGCTCGCACAGTTTGAGCATCGAACTGAAGACCAGTGACATATGCCATATGTCACTTCGAGCTAACAACAGCAACAACCGACACACAATGCTGTTGTGGTCGGTTCCCAAAGCCACAGACTCACAAGGCCTTCTGGAAAACATCTCACAGCCGCGTCTCAACCACATCCAGATCGTGTTAAGCTGGAGCCAACCAAAGGCCGCGGACTGGTTGCAGGTTCTTTTCAGGCTCCGTCCCCACACTGAGATCCAGGAGGAACATCAGCGAGGGTCATCCAGGGTCTGACCACTTGCTGCCTCTGCCCGTGGACCGGAGGAACACCAGGAACCCGAGGAACCTGAGGAAACTGAGGAATCTAAGGAACACCAGGAACCCGAGCAACCTGAAGAAACGGATGAACCTGAGGAGTCCAAGGACCTGAGGAACCAGAGGAACCTGAGGAAACTGAAGAACCCCAGGAACCCGAGGAACCTGAGGAGGACCTTCAGCAGCACAGAGGACCTATCAGGCCCGGACCTGGAGTAGAGCACCTGCAGGAAGTTCTGCCTATCATATTGAACCGTCACATTGACTGAGACCTTTGACTGAGGAATCAGAAACACCGGGAAGGGACCAAACCAACCCTCTGAGATGTGGACGGTGAAAGGGCTTCTGGGAATCTGCTGCCCGGCGAAGGTCACGTAGACGGTGTGCGCCCCCTGCAGCACGGGGATGTAGGTGCACCTAAAGACGCTATCGCCCTTGTTCTCTAGGACAATCTCCACCGTGTCCCTCCGCCCGTTGGAGTCCATGACCACCACACCCACGTCTCCGGCGCCGGCCCCTGGTGGAACCACAGGCAGAGAGAAGATTCAGAACTGAAATGATGGAGCTGTTATGGAATCAGTTTGTGGAACAATTTGAATAAGGAAACCAAATAATTCAATGTTTACATTGAAAAGAAGAATACAAGCCAGAATGTTGAAGAAACATGTTTGTCTCTGAGTGTCGTTAAAAAGTTAATAATCATCTCAGATTTTCTGTTTAGTCTGAAGAAGATTAAAAGGAAATGACCCAAAGTAGAATGTGAGTGTTAGCTTTGTAGGTCAGTTGTTATATTCTATTATTATGATCATTATTGTTATGCTTATTGTGTTGTTGTGGATGTGGATTGTGGTTTTTGTTTTAAATTTAAGGCATTTGTAAATGTTTTTCTTTGGGTGAAGGGGCAGATAATATAAGATTATTCTTCTTTCTGCTCCATTCATTGCATTCAGGCGTTGGGAATGTTTGTGTTTGATTGTTTCATTTTAACTCAATGAATGAAAAAAACATTTTAAATAAAAAAAAAAAAAGTCAAGGAACAGCAGCACAGACAACACTGGGATGGCCCTGAACCTGGGACCCCCTCCAGCATCCCGGAACGCCCTCTGCTGACCTGCCGTGTAGATGTCAAAGTAGGTGGGTTTGTTGGCCAGGTTGTTGGTGGGCTGCAGGCCGGGACCCCGGGCCTGGACCCGGGTCGGGTCGCCCAGGGCCTTGGACACGTTGACCACGAAGGGACTCTGGTCGATGTCCTGGCCGGCAAACAGCACCTTGACCTACAGGTAGCGGAGGAGGGCAGAGCAGTCAGCCCACCAATCAGAGCCGGGCAAGCAGGCAGAGGAAGGAGAGGTCAGAGGTTATTACCTTGTGGAGACCCTCCACCTTGGGCAGGTATACCACTGAGTACCTCCTGTTCACGTCGTTGACGGGCGTCACCCGGGCCTGTCGACAGGCAAGGACAGTCAGGTCTTCTGCTGCTCTCCTATTAACTGGAGGTCAGGTGACCATGTGTGTGTGTGTGTGTGTGTGTGTGTGTGTGTGTGTGTGTGTGTGTGTGTGTGTGTGCACCTCCTCTGTGTGTCCCTCTGGATCCTCCACGTACACCAGGACTTCGCCCAGACCCGCCTCCACTGTCTCCACCAGGAAGCCGGCAGGCTTCAGAACCACGTTCCCCAGCGGCTCCACGCCTGAGGACCAATCACACGCTTCAGCCCAAGCACCCGCAAAACACCCGACGCCACCCGCTGGCCAGAGCGCTCCCACCCACCTGGACCGAAGGCCTTGGCCCTCTTGGGGTGCAGGGTCTTGGCCCTAAGGGGGGCGCCAGGCTTCAGCTTGGACTTAGGGAACTGGGACAGGTAGGTCATCACCGAGTGCTCGTCCACGTTGGGGTCCACGATCTCCTCCGGGGCGATCACCTGCAGGGACACGAGTGGGAGTTCACCTCCTGACCTTTGTGTCCACACTGAGACTGAGAGGTTGGGGGTTCAATATCTGGCCGAGTCACACCAAAGACTATAAAAGTGGTCTCCAATTCCTGTGAGAGCAGATTTTTTTATGACTTGCTGGTTCTACTTTTTTAATTTTACTGATTTAATTTCTGTATGGTTGCTACAAATGTTTTTTGCGGACGCGAACAGCAGGTGATCCTCAGGTTCTTCTGTTCTTGTGGATGGTTTGAGTCATCATTAGGTTGTATCAGAGTTCTCCACAACTGAGTATTGAAGACATCTAACTGGTACATGCTTAAGGAGGAGGATTGTTACTGTTTTCCTAAGAGTGCACCAAAAGTCAATAGATAGCTAGATAGCTAGATATAGCTAGCTAGATAGATAGATAGATAGATAGATAGATAGATAGATAGATAGATAGATAGATAGATAGATAGATAGATAGATAGATAGATAGATAGATAGATAGATACTTCCTGCTTGAACGATTCTACCTGCTGCGATTGACACAGTCAGGGCGCGTGAACCATAAAAAATAGAACCACCTCCAGCGGTTTCGAGCTTCAGGGACGCTTCTAGTAGGCGCCCGCGACGCCCCCTGGTGTTGCAGACCTGCACACTGACTTTAATGGCTGCAGTCCCTTTTCATGTGAATTGGGTGTGAGCGAGCAATCGTCACCTGAGGGACTCCCAGCCAGTCGTCGGCCTGCTGCATGGCCTCCCTGGCATTCTCCACCGGCTGACTGGGGTCCCAGGTCTCCCAGTCCGGACACAGACCTGGAGACAGGGCCAGGGTCAAAGGTCAGAATCTCACCGCTGGTTCCCGTGGGAACGAGCCGAGGATTCCTGCCTACCGGGGGCGCAGTTGTCCACCAGCGCTCCCAGCGCCTTGCCGTCCCTCCAGTCCCGGTGGAAGTTGGTGATGGGCAGCTGGGGGACCTTGTTCTGGATCCAACCCAGCAGACGTTGCTTGGGGGTCAGCTTGCGGGTGTTCTCCTGGTCCTCATCCTCCCACATGGGCATGGAGATGGAGTAGTGCAGGATCAGGGTCCAGATCAGACCCAGGATCAGCTTCAGGTTTCCATCAACGATGGCCTTGGAGTCTGAGCAAGGACACACACAGGCCAGAGAGCGGCGTGAGCAGAGAGGGGACAGGAGGGGGCGCTAGAGACACACAGTTCCCCTCCAATCAGAGACAGCCAGCAGCTTCAGGCTCCTCCCACATCAGAAAGTGAGAGAGAGAGAGAGGGAGAGAGGGATGAACAGATATCTGAGAGGAGGGAAGTATGAACACACACACACACACACAGGAAGTGTGTTTCCAGAGATTAGACGGCTCCGAGGGGGTTTCCAGGAAGCAGCCCTGATGTTTTCCAGGGTCTGAGGTCACACGACCTCTGCGTTGTGTGGTTGTGCACACACCAACACACACACGCATACACACACACACACACACTTTTGTATTATTGTGTTAACATGTTTCTGTGGAGACTTTTGAAGATACTTTTCTGATGTTTCCAGCTGAAGGTTGAATCTGCTGACAACGGCCTCCGGGGTCAGCAGCCACAACGTAGGAGACACAGCTGCTCGCACACTATGTGTGCAAGTATCGTTGTTCTTCATCTATACACACACACATACACACACGCACGCACGCACACAGACAGCAACACACTCTCTGCTGACCGTCTGCTCTCTGTCTCAGCTGTTGGCAGAAATTCTTCAGGACAACTGTGACGACAGCTGACACACACACACACACACGCGCGCACACAAACGCACGCGCGCACACACACACACACACACACATCCACACAAACCAGGCTGGGACAGACCACATGACGCTGGCAGAAACACAGATGTTGTTGTTGTCGCTGTGAACGTGTGACTGTCAGCAGATTCGAGCCGGCAACACAATATCAACACACAGGCAGCGTGACGTCATCATCATGTGACATCATCATCATCATCATCATCATCATCATCGTGGCGTCATTCACAGGACAAACCAAGAACCATCCTGACTGGCTCCGCCCACTCTGATCGTTCAGTCAGTTCAATCACTGGGAGTTCTCACACACACACACACACACACACACACGCCTGGATGATAGTGTGTGTGACATTCCTTTGTGCTGACTGCACCACCACATGGAAAACATTACACACACACACACACACACACAGTTCCCTTGTCAGCTATGAGAGTGTTGCTGTCATTATGCAGCTCTCTGATTGGACGACAACAGATTGTGCTGTCAGCTACCTGTAGGACGCTAAACAACAGTGTGAGTGACAGGCTGCTGTATGTGTGCGTGTGTCTGTGTGTGTGTGTGTGCGTGTGCGTGTGCGTGTGTGGTCAGGCTGCAGTCCTGCTCCATGTGTCTCGTCTATTTTCAGCAGCTGTTTGGAGGCGGAGCTAAGCTCAGCTGTCCAGCATCAATCAGCAACACACACACACACACACACACACACACACACACACACACACACACACACACACACACACACACACACACGTGCTTCCTCCATGTTTCTGATTGGAGAATGACAGTGTCTGAAGAGCTAGCATGCTTCTAACTGATGCTAAGCAATACAACTTGACTTCCTGTTTCACTTCCTGAATCCAGAACCACTTCCTTGTCACCTTGAAACTTTCTGAAACTCATTCATCAAACTTCAAACTCAACCCACCAGAGACTGTGGGTCACATGACGACCTCTCTGCGTCACCCACTGGCCCACTGAGGTCCGCGACCCTGCTGTTGAGCCACACTCACAGGTAGGTTTGCCACCCATCCCGTTTTTCCCAGAATTGTCTCTTTTTTCACCACCTGTCCCAGGAAAAATAAAATCCCTCCCGGGACACAATTTGTCCCGTTTTTTAGGGAAAATGACAAAACCTCATTTGATTTCCGTCTGTCACAGGTTGAACCCAACAGCGGCCGTTTGTCGGATTGCTCCGAGTCCGTGAACGCACCAATCAGCTGTCAGCAACAGGTTGCGGCTCAGGCGTGTGTGTGTGTGTGTGTGTGTGTGTGTGTGTGTGTGTGTGTGTGTGTGTGTGTGTGTGTGTCACTCACACTACGTCACTCACCGATGGACACAAGCTTGATGCGCTCCCTCTCCAGGAACTCCAGGGCCACCGACACGTTCTCCAGCTTCATCTGCCGGAAGTTGGGCCTGCAGTGGTACTTCCTGTACATCTTCTTCTGGCTCAGCACCTCCAGCAGCCCGATGAGCTTCAGGCCGTCACTCAGGTCCTTCTGCAGGTCGCCGATGCGCTTGTTCAGGACCTTGAGGTGCTCGTTGCACCACCTGGTGAAGGTGTTCTGCTGGATCTTCTTCCACGGCGCGTCCTCGGCCAGGTCCTTCTCTGTGGCTGGCATCTCCTCCTCCTCCTCCTGCTCCTCCTGCTCCTCCTCCTGCTGCTCCTCCAGGAGGTCGGCGGCGCTCCGGTAGAAGTGCGGCGGCAGCTGCGCCTCCAGAAAGCCGCTGTTGCTCATCATGGTGCCCCGCTGCTGGAGGACGGCAGAGGACGATGAGTAGAGTAGAAGAAGAAGAGAAGAAGGAGTTAAGAAGAGAGGAGGAGAAAAGAAGAGAAGAAGGCGTGAAGAAGAGAAGAGAATGACTCTTCCCCGTCGTCCCTCCCCGGAGGAAGCAGCCTGGCAGCGGCAGGAAGCTGGAAGTTTGTCCGGACGGTCGTGGCTGTTGCTCGGCGTCACTCAGCTGGAATGAGCCCCTCATGACCAAATACATCCGCGGACCCGCGTCCGCTAATCCCGGCCTGCAGCTGATTGGACGGCGGAGGAGCCTGGCTCCGCCCCCCGCCCCTCTCAGTATTTTTAGAGGCTCCAAACCGGGAGAGGGTCCGACTAAACTGAACGGGCGACGTCATAGACGGGTGACGTCATCGACCGTGTCGACAATAACAGGGAATATAAAATTATATTTAAGAGCTGATTGAGCGAGTTCTGTACTTAAACTGCAACACAGGGGGGCGCTGATGAGTCTTGAGTCAACAGGAAGCGCTGCCGCACCGCAGGACCCCCTGGTGGCGGGTTGCAGTAGTGTTGTAGTAATCGAGATTGGTCTTGGTCTCAAGACCACTTTTTAAGGGTCCCGGTCTCGGTCTTGTCTTGGTCTAGGACTGGACGGACTTAGGGTTTTTGATCCACACCAGTCAAGACAACAATGACAATAACAATGACACAATAATAACGCAAAAGAATCCAGCTGCTGCTGTTTTACACTCTGTTTGTGACACCCAGAGTGTCACCCTGGCCACTTATTTGTAGTTCATTTAATTTTCCAAATTATTTGGAAAAGCAGCAAAATGTTAAAGAAAATTATTTTCATTTTTTTCTGTTTTGTTATTTTTCTTATATATATAAAGTCTTGGCCTTGTCTCGATCTCCATGCTCTCTAGTCTCGATATTGTCTTGGTCTTGGTTGGTTCTGTCTTGACGACAACAGGTTGCAGTACAGCTCGTCTGCAAAAAACGACTCGAGAGTTACTCAAATCACACACAGGTTACTTTTTATTTGTTGATCATTTACAAAATCTTATAAATAAAACTACAAACATTGAAGTTGAGGAGGATAAAGTTGCTGGGTTCAGACACACAAAAGGTCCATGAAACACCAAAAACATCCAGATGGCAGGACGGAGGCAGCGACTGAACGCGTCAGCTGATCGCATGACAAACATGATCACAACCAAACAAAACAAACACTTGAAGTAAAGTGGTCTTGTTGTGAAGCTGTCTGAGCCGTCAGCGAGCTGACAGTAGCACACACACTTGGAAGCAGATCACTGGTCCTCTTCTTCTGCGGAAGCTCTTCTTATTTTGTCCTTTCTGCTGCTCCCAGGAAGCTGAGCTATCACATTTACCAGCTGGATGACTACACTACTGTAACAACAACTACATTGAGCTAAATTCTGCATTAGTCTAGCTATTAGCATCTAGCTAAGAGTCCTTTGGATGAATATGCGTAAGCAGCAGGTAATGGACAGAAGCCGTAGTTTTATTTTCAATACAGAACACAGAGAGTGATGGCGACCAATTTAGCGAAGCCGCTGCAACATCAACACCTGACTCTTGAGATGGAACTAAGAGCAAAAACAGAGCTAACGGGAAAAAAAAAGAGTGAAATCTTGGTTGTCTTGGTTGTTCTCTTCCTGTTTCCAGCCTTTGTGCTACTTTTGCTGCTGAAGTAAATGGCAGCTATGATACTGACATGTTTTCAGAACATCATCTTTGCTTTAAACAAAGGCTATAATACGGAAGTGCATTGCATTCACCGGATAAAAAAAAAAAATTGGCACCTTATCTCGTAATTACGAGGTCAGGATGAAGATCCTTGAGGATCTAGGATTTGTAAAAGGGGCCTTGCAGAGTCATTACCAAACCATATTGGATGCGTTTCAAATGAGAGAGCAAAAGAGAGCAACATCCAGCACGTCAGACTGGCTGGGCTTTCCGCCTGAACAATCTGAACCATTTGAGATGCCTGCGCAGTGGTGACATACTAATTTTGAAACCATGCTCAGTTTTAAGAAATGCAAGTATTTCCCGGTGTCTCAAAGAGAGAACGTAGTAATAGCAGATTATCTGCGATAGCGCCATCATTGCCCACTGATTAGAAAGGATTTACAGATGTTTCCTTTTTCTTTATTTTATCTCATAATTACGAGATCAGGTGCCTAAATTCTTTTTATCCAGTGAATGCAGTGCGCTTCCATATTATCTTTGTTTTAAATAAAGACTATAACAATCATTTCAAGATATATTTTTCACTTTAACTGGAAATATAAAACGGCCTGAAGCGGTGAAATAATCGCACCATTGCATGCAGATGACGTTCTGCAGGTGCAGCTACAGCGTCCAGTCCACGCTCATGCTGGCGTTTCAACTGGCTAACAAGGCTAACAAAGCTAACATGCCACAGCGAGCCTTCGACAGCAAACATTTAGCCACACAGGGCTAACAAGGTACTGCTAACGTGTGTGCAGCAGCAGAAGGACTTAAACTTGGAAGATTGAAGGTGGAGGAAGCAGCAACAGCAGCCAGAAGACCTGATCCTGTCTGAAATAACACGCTAGCGCCCCCGTGTGGTGGCTAATTTCACAAACGCCTGGAAATGAAAACCTGTTGACAGTAGAGGCTCTGACAAACACGGAAATATCCTTCGATTTTCAACATTACTGCTGTGCAAAAAAATAAGGCACAATATTTCCTTTTTCAAAAACAAATTAGATTAAAAAAATAACTATTTCATTTGCAATAAAATAAAAGTACACCTAAAGAAAACAAATAAAACAGTGCCAGAGGAAGTCATTTTTTGGATCAAATAATTTAGGGTTAGGGTTAGGTTTTTTTTTCTCTCCACCAGCTGAAACTTTCACAGTGAAATCCGTCAACATCAACACTCGCTGCTGCTTTGACTCAAAAACACAAACATTTAATGTTGATTATAAAGGGGGGGGGGGAATCCTGTGAGGCATCATGGGATATGTTCTGCTCTTCATGCTGCAGGTCTCTTTATATCATATACAATATTACATGTTCACGTTGGACTAATCTGAAAATAAAGCTCAAATGTTTATACAATTAAAATATTTTCCTTTTTGTCCTCTTCTTGTCGCCGTAATAAATGTCTTTGTCGTGTGTGTGTGTGTGTGCGTGCGTGTGTGTGTGTGTGTGTGTGTCAGCACTGTTGTGTAACTCTGGCGCCACCTCTCGGGACTCACACACGTCAGAGTTGAGGTCACTTCCTGTTTAGGGTGCTCAGGTGCTCAGAACCGGGTGAGGCGGGCGACCACCGCCGCTGCCACGGCCGCCACACCCACGGCGGCCACTAGGAGGCTCCACCCACCAGACGGCCCCTGCAACACATAACCACAGCACACTGTTGTCAGGCAGGAAGGGAGCTAATGTGGCTAACGCTAACAGGCTAACACGTGCTCGCGTCGCGGCCACATTGTGTTGGTTCGTCAGTTGGAGGCGGAGCCACCATGTTTCATTTCAGGTCCACCCACCCTCACCCCCTCCCACGTACACCCACCTAATTAAGGAGCTGCCAATCACGGTGGCCCAACCCCCTTTTTATCTCATCCAATCACACAGACTATTTCTCAGAACTTTGAGAGGCGGGGCGGGGCTTTACGGACTGTACCGCAGCCAGCCAGCAGGGGGCGGAGCTTGTTCACCCGTTAGCCTGTTAGGGTTGAGAGAGGGATGTGGCCATACCTGCTAGTAGGATGCAAGCTCCGCCCACCAGCACCAAATCAAGGCCACTATAACAATCATTCCTATGGAGGGGGCTGAGAAGACAGGGGGCGCTGGCGAGTGGGTGCAGGTCTGGGGAGGAGACAAGGGGGGGAGGGTTGGGAGGGCGGGGCATCAGAAATAATAGACCAATGAATAATCATGAGGAAGAGAGTGGGCGGAGCAGGCAATTGGGGGCAGGGCTTAGAAGATGAGATGGAGAGAAGTGAGCGGGAGGAAGACAGGTGTGACCCTGATCTCTGACCCCTGACTCTTGACCTGCCTCACCTGCCGCTTCCTGCCCAGCACCTCCTGCAGTTGCTCCCTGCAGCGCCGCAGCTCCTCCTCCAGCGTCTGCCGCTCCCGCTGGCTGCTGTCGTACATCTGCTGCAGCTCCAGGAGCTCCACCTTCACACCATCGCACTGCAGGGGGGGAGGGGATAGGGTCAGGCTACGCCCCCCCAGACAGAGGGTTAAAGGTCAAAGGTGTGGGGGGGTGAGTGGGCGGTACCTCTCGCTGCACCCTCTGCGCCGTCTCCTCGGCGAGCCGGAGCTGCACCCTCAGCACCTCTAGCTCCTCCTGGGCGGGGCCTGCTGTGGATACACCCCCTCCTTCTGTGGCCACGCCCTCTCCTGTCGCCACCGTCAGGTACGCATCTGGGCTCCTGCTAAGGCAGGACAAAGGGTCACTTCCTCTCTGTCTCCCCACCTGAGTAGGTGCGACTGACAGCCAATCACCTGTCATCTGGCGGCTGCTGCTGCTGCTGCTGCTGCTGCTGCTCCACCCACCGGCACCCCGGCTCCGTCAGAGGGCCCGCCTCCTCCACCGTCAGCTGACTCACCTCACCTGAAAGCCAGCGTGGGGTCAGAGGGGAGGGGCTTGAGTCAATCAG
This sequence comes from Thamnaconus septentrionalis, assembly GCA_009823395.1. Lineage (NCBI taxonomy): Eukaryota > Metazoa > Chordata > Actinopteri > Tetraodontiformes > Monacanthidae > Thamnaconus > Thamnaconus septentrionalis. The sequence continues at coordinate 28,812,822 of CM020502.1, read as the reverse complement.
CCAATGAGGCGTTGCAGTGGTGTCACCACCTGCGGCTGACGTCTGTTGATTGGATGACATGGAAAGGGAGCGGAGCTACAGGTGTATGTCTCCTACCTGGTGGGGGGGCGTGTCCCTGCAGGCCCCGCCCACTGATCTCCGCCCTCAGCGCGCTCATCTCCAGCTCTGATTGGCTGGCAGCGGCATGCAGGCGCTGCAGCTCCGCCCGCAGGCGGCACAGCTCCTCCTGCAGGCAGGCGATGTCGTTTTCCCGCTCAGCCGCCGCCTCCTCGGCCGCCTGCTGCAGCAGCAGCACCTCCTCCTGCGCCGAGCGCAGCTCCTCCTGCACCTCCTGCAGCTCCGCCTCCTTCTCCTGCGCCAGGCTGCTCATCTCCTCCTGGACCGACTGCAGCTGAGCTGAACGAGTGGGTGTGGAAAGGGTGAGGAGAGGGAGAGGGAGAGGAGGAGAGGAGAGGGAGAGGAACGGGAGAGGGCAACGGGGAGAACAGGTGAGGAGCGCTGGGAGGAATGGGTGAGTAAAGGGTGAGAAATGGGAGAGGAGCAGGGGGCAGGGGCAGCAGGTCAGGGGGCGGGGCAGCAGGTCAGGTGGTCAGGGGGCGGGGTTGCAGGTCAGGGGCGGGGCTACCTTGCAGCCTCTGGATGTGTCTGCTGAAGCTCTCGGCCTGGTGGGCGCTGGCCAGCCGCTCCTCCTCCAGCAGGCCTGAGATCACACAGAAGACAGTCTTCAGCTTCCTGGTGGCCCTCTGCTGGAGCTTCACCAGTACTGCAGCGCACTGCTGTGTGTGTCTGTGAGTGTGTGTGTGGGGGAGTGCAGTACCCACCCTGCAACTCGAGGGCGCTCTCCTCATGGCGCTGTGAATCCTCCCTGGTCTGGTCCAGCTCCAGCAGCAGACTGAAGACCTGAGCCCTCAGCTCCTCCATCTCCTCCTCCTGCTCCTCATCCTCCCCCTCCTTCTTCACCCCTCCTCCTGCCGAGTCCTTTTCCTCGGTCACCTCCTTCTCCTCCTCCTGCTGGCCCTTCTCCCCGCCTCCTCCCTGCGTCTCCTCCTTCTCCTCCACTGACTCCTTCTCCTTGGCCGTCAGCACCGGGTTCTCCTCCTTCAGCTCACACAGCTCGTCTGCAGAGGGGGCGGGAGGGGGAATTAGCGGGAGCTGGGATACATGGATATGAAATCATGGCCCATAGACGTGACGTCACCACACAAGCAGGGTGCGTCAGTGTCGATCCAGCCGTGAACAGGGAACAAGGAAAAAACAAACTTTGACTAGACACACTGTCTCCACCTGGTGGTGAAGCTGGAGAAGTGCAGCTCATGTCCGAGCACCTTTTATGAGCTGTTTTATTTTTATATACAGATATACAGCTATATAAATAAAACATCATCGTGAGGGCAAGTGGAGGAGGGAGTAAGCCCCGCCCCTTCCTGTGACTCCCACCAATGACAGCGGAGCGGTGGACTGACCAGACGAATCCAGGGCCTCCTCGATGAGAGGGGGCAGGTGGAAGCTGTCCATGGCGTCAGCTGGGGGAGGAGTCTGGAAACCCCCCCTGGTCACACGGCGTTCAGCCGCTGCAGCGCCCACATCCTGCAGGAAGTGAGGCTGCATTCACACGGAGCATCACTGCTGCAGGACACAACAGACATAACACTACATTACCCATGAGCCTCGGATGCTGTTGCCATAGAGACACAACATGGAGGAGAATCAGCTCTGTGATTGGCTGGACTGGCACCCACAGCCACAGTCACTTGGCGCCCTGCTAGTCATGGCTGGTGCTGCAGGATGGACAGGCGGTCACAGCCACAGTCGAACCACACACACACACACACACACACACACACACATATACACACACACTGCTACACAAACATTGCAGGTTCTTGACGTTCCACAGTCTGGTCACATGACACCTGGATGGAGCTGCCACGTAGCGTGATGATGGTGGTGATGAAGGTCAGCAGGATGAAGGTGGTGAGACGGTGTGTGTGTGTTTGTCTGTGTGCGTGTGTGTGTGTGGGCAGTGTGTGAGCACTCAGCTGATCAGCTGATGGGCCGCTCGCCTCCCCAGCGACCTTCCTGCCGTCCTCTGGAGGAGAGTCGACCATCAACCAGCAGCAGTGAGGAGGACGGTGTGGTGGTGGGACTTTACCTGAGGAGTGGACGGAGCTGCTCAGGTGGAGTGGAGTGGAGCTGGAGCTGCTGCTGCTGCTGCTGTCCCAGATCTCATTCCTCACTGTGATTGCACAGCGACGTCACCGCAGACACACACAGCGGCCATGACACGAATCACAATGAAGCAGGGTCACGGGACCACTGACATCACTTCCTGTCATCAGCCTGCGCACACCTCTCTCTCTCTCTCACTCGCTCTCCCTCCCACTCCCACTCATCCATTGACATCCATCAGCAGGCACGCAACACAACCAGCCTTCCTCTCATCTGTCAAACGGAGAAAAAAAATGTATATAAATATATTTTGTCCTGTTAAATAATCATAAAGATGATTATATTGGTGATAATTATATTATTATTATATTGTTTGTATATGCTATCAGTCAGCTCTGTGGACACGGTCCTAAGGTGTAGCATTGTTTTAATATTATCGTCATGATTCAATATTACCGTCAGAGCTTCAAAGCGCTCAGCTCTACTAGTTGTCATGTGGCGCCCTCCACTGGACACCTCTGGTCATTACGGCCCGTCCTTCCTGACACTGCCTGCACACGAATCTGCGGATTCCCTGTGTGACTGCTGACATTTCCTGTAACGACGCGATAAAAAAAATATATATATATATATATAATATATGTAAAAAAAAAAAAAACCGTTAATGTTGTTGTCAACACCGGTGTCGTTGTTGTTGTTGTTGTCCTACCCCGTTCGGTTCGACTCTCTGCCCAGCGAATCAGCGACTTTGGGGTGACATTCAGGTAAATTATGTTATGGGTTGTCTAACAGGACACACACCCACACACACACACACGGAAGGGTCCTCAGCTCAGCTCCTTCACGTCTCCGGGTGAGTTGTGTTATTTTTTTTCCCTCCACACCATCAAACCGCTAGTCGGCTACATGCTGCTGCTGCTGCTACTGCTACATGGTGCTTGTGCAGCAGGATGCCACTCGGCTCACTGCGGTGCGTTAGCCGCTAGGCTAGCCTCCAGCTAACAGGTGCGGAGCCGGCTCCTGTTCGAATGGCTCACTGAAACCGAGTCATTCTGCTGGAATAAAACTTTTTTTGTTTTAAAAAGTTCGAACGGACCTACCAGAGGACAGATAACCTCTCCAGTCCGGCGAGCTCGATGTTTTGTGGTTGTTTGGGGCGTTTTGAATTACTTTAAAATGAGGTTATAAGAACTTAGTGCCAATATTTTATAGAGGAATATAAATTAACAGGTTAAAATGGCGTCCGACCGACCGGGTGTGGTCGTGCTGCCGCTTGTTGATAGGAGGGTGTACTGCAGCTGGAAATTGTGAGCCTGGCAGTGACCCCCAAGGTTCTGGGCTTGTCAGGAATCACATGAAACCCTCACTGGTCGTGCTCTGATTACTTCCTGGATGGTGTGTGTGTGACGTCTGTGTTGCAGGAGGATGTTGGCCACCAGGTGCATTGTGGGCGACCTGCGTGGTGGACGGAGGCTCCTGCAAGGTCTCTGCCTCAGCCGTCAGCTCCTTCTCCAGCCTCCTCAGGTGAGCTCCGGGGGTCTACAGCCTCGGCGTCACGGCGGCTCCTCCTCCTCCACACCGGCAGCTGGCCCCAGCCTGAGGACCCGGCTGGCGCTGACGGTGACGCTGGGCGGTGGCCTGCTGGCGGCGTGGTGGCTGCTTCGCTCGGAGAAGCAGCAGAAGCTGCAGCAGCAGCGGGTGGAGCAGCTGCGCAAGGTGGCGCTGGGCCAGGGCAACTTCAGCCTCCTGGACCACAGGGGGCAGCGCAGGAGCAAGAAGGACTTCCTGGGCAGCTGGGTACTGCTGTACTTCGGCTTCACACACTGTCCTGACATCTGCCCCGACGAGCTGGACAAGCTGAGCGCCGTGGTGGCGGCGCTGGAGCGCGACACCGCGCTGCCACCCGTCCAGCCGCTCTTCATCACCGTCGACCCCGAGCGCGATGACGTGCCGGCGCTGGCCCGCTACGTGCGCGACTTCCACCCCCGGCTGGTGGCGCTGACGGGCACGGCCGAGGAGGTGCGGGAGGCGGGGCGGGACTACCGGGTGTACGCCAGCGCCGGCCCCCGGGACGAGGACGGCGGCTACATGGTGGATCACAGCATCCTCATCTACCTGCTCACGCCAGACGGGCTCTTCCTCGACTACTACAACCGTATGAAGAGCCAGGAGCAGATCGAGCAGAGCATCCGCAACCACATGACCAACTACACCCCACTGGTCACATGACCAACACTCTGACTGCATACACGAAGTACTGTCGCCACTGTGTGCTTGTTATTGTTTTCATTAAAATCTAATGGTGTTGATCTGCTGTTCTGACTCCATACTGGCCCCTGGCTGCCACGATTTCAAAAATATTGTTTATGTCATGTTCATGTCAGCGAGTGTGTGTGTATGTAGAGTAGTACTACAAGCCATTAGCCAAATGAAAAAAACTTTCACACTCTTGGCACCGTGACTGATATCATCATGGTCTCATTATTGAAACTTGAAATAAATAAATTGATCGTTATATATATTAATTTACTCATATGTGAGCATTGTTGTGACAAGTAGTCATCACACTTGCCTTTTCTAGCGATGCGTTAGTGCATGTGCAATGATGAGATATCTTGCCATCCTAGTGACCAACCATCAGTTGTACACTACTCGTAGCGATGCATTGTGGGATACATTGAGAAGACTATATCATGAATACTTATGTTCACCCAGGAATCAGACGCCACTACAATATGGTGTAGCCCTGGTATAATGACAGTAGGGGGCGATGTAGGACACAGCCTGTCTCTCCAGTCAACCAGTGCTGCTTCTTCTGCAGTGAAAAATAATTTATTGACAAAATTTGTGTATACATGTTTGGACACATGGGCACAGAATGATGGTACACAGGTGTGTTCAGGGACACCCGGGGCGAGTTCATGGACAACCCCGATGCGTTCAGGTAAAGATGTGTTCAGGGGAGACAAGCCAGGTGTGTTCAAGGACACCCCAGGGTGTATTCAGGGACACCCTAGATGCGTTCAGAGACACTCAGGGTGAGTTCATGGACAACCCTGGTGCGTTCAGGGACACAGTTATGCTGTGGCCCCGCGGGACTCCAGGGTCTTGAAGCGGTCGGTGGCTCTTGCGGTGGTGCACAGCGTCAACATCATGGAGTCCACGGTGCCGTCACTGTCCACCTCCACTGTGTAGTCATTAGCCTGACACACACACACACACACACACACAGGTGTCAGGGAAGCAGGCAGTGTGTGTGTGAGGTGTGTCTCAGTGTGTGTGTGTGTGATTTACCAGCTGCAGTGAAGCCAGCAGGAACTTGCAGACTTCGTAGTTGTCCAGTCCAGAGACGATGGTGGAGAAGGATCGCCGCTGGCCCACACCGCTCAGCGCTGCCACCACACGCTCGCCGTAGTCGTGGATGTCAAACGGCGGTCTGTCCTCCTGCCGGCAGCAACAGGAGGTCACGCACACACACACATAAAAGCATGCATACACTCACAGAGCAGACAGCAGTGATGCATGCTGGGACGTCTACCTGCCGGGCCAGTTCAGATCGTAGGGTCTCCTGCCACCGCTGGACCCTCTGGGACAGCGCCGTCTGCTGGGTGTGGCTGGTACTGCTGATCACGAGCTGCTCCTGGACACAGACACAGACACACACACACACACACATTCAGAGGTCAGAGGTCAGTTCTCATCAGTTCCAGTGAAACTGCAGTGAATCAGTGGCTCACCACTCGTCGTTTGACCAGCTCTTCATAACTCAGTTCACAAGTTCCTGCCAAAACAAAACATCAACAACCGTCATAACCATCATCATCATCATCATCATCATCGTCATCATCATAATCACCTTCACCATATTTACCATCATTCATCACCACCTTCATCATTATCATCATCACTACATCCATTATCAAAATCATCATCACCACCACCACCACCACCACCACCTTCATCATCATCATCACCATCAATCAATAAAACACTTGCTGATCCTACCGGTCAATGGGAAGTCCTGCTCAGCGCCCCCTGCTGGCCCGCCGTCCAGCAGCGCCCCCTGCTGCTCGCCGTCAGAAGCATCATCGTCTCCACCTGGTTGGTTGGAAGGAGGCGGTTACACCAACACCAATCAGAGTAGAGATTCTGAGACTGGCTCCGCCCACGTACCAAAGAGGTCATGCTGAATGAATCCGTCCACAGGCTCCTCCTCCTCCGGGTGAAGGTAGGTCTGCCTCAGCTCCTCCGCGGAGGCCGCCACGCCCTGAGACATCACGTGACACGTCACTAGCCCCGCCCTCTGTGACATCATCACCAACAGGACACACACACACATACCGTTTCCCTGCAGATCCTCTTCTTTCTCTTCACTTTGCTCTTGATGTTTTTCATATAGATGTAGATCAGATCTGCAGAAGAAGAGGGTGAGCTGATGAGTGTCAGCCAATAGAATAAAGACAAGTTAAGACAAGGGGGAGGAGTCACCTGTGTGGGCGGGTCCCTTCCTCAGCTTGCGCTCCCGAGTGCCAACTGTCACAAACACAGGGAGGGAGAGTCGTCAAGGTCACATGACCACAGCAGAGCCACGCTGAGCACCAGCCAATGTGTGTGGGGAAGATCTCACAGGTTCCTCTGGACCAGCAGCCGAAGTCCTCCAGGGGAGCCGACCGTCCCCTCTTCTTCTTCTTGGCGCCGTCATCCAGGCCGGCTGGGATCCTGGAGCAATTTCCTGAGGAGGAGATGAAGGAGCATCAGCTGACCAACGCTGTCCACACTTCCTCCCACACCTGAGAGCCCAGAGGGCCCCGAGGGCCAGCCACTCACCTGGCTTCAGGGGCTTCTCTTTGGCCACCACGGTGTACGGGTCATGGAGCACCCAATGGTTGACCTGAGGAGACAGAGGAGCTCACACACACAGCACAAGGTTCCACCACATTCCTCAAGGTTTCTCCAAAAGCTCAGCAGGAGCTCAGTTGAGAACATTCCTCCAGGAGCTCAGACCAACTCACAGTTGCCTTCTTCTCCTCCACCCTCCCTCCATCCTGGTCCACCTGGACCCGCCTCTCCCTCAGCACCCTGCCCTCGCCGGCTGCCTGCGGGGGGAAGAAGCAGGAGGAGCTGAGCATGCCGCGGGCACCACCATCAGGACACACAGCGCACTGCATCAGGTCAAGTCACACCTGCTGTCGCTCCACGTGCTCCTCGTGTTCCTCGTGTTCCTCCATTGGCTCCACCTCCATGCTGTGCTGGTCCATCGGGAGGAAGTCCGGTCGCCGTCCTCCACTGGGTGGTCACCTGGCAGGGGTGGGGGCGGGTCCAGCACCAGTTGAGAAGCTCCGGCTCCAGACGTCAGGAAGAGGATCATGTCTTCCTCTGCGGTGAAGACGTTGATGCGGAAGTCCTTGACACTGCGCACGGCCTCACCCTTCACACTGAGCAGACAGAGACATCAAGTCACAGCCCTTCAGAGGCGCTCCTCACCCGTCCACCTGGAAACAGGAAGTGGTGCAGGGAGGAGGAAACACACCTGATGAGAGGAATCTTGATCTCTTTGCTCTCAGCAGGAAACAGAGACACTGGAGGAAGAGGAGTCACCTTCACCGTCTGGCAGGAAACAGTGCAGATCAGGCAGGAATGAGTGAGTGAGTGAGTGAGTGAGTGAGTGTGTGTATGTGTGTGTGAGTGAGTGAGTGTGTGTGTGTGAGTGAGTGAGACACTGACTGTGCCGTAGTCTCCTGTCAGTGAGTTTTCCGAGGTCTCCAGGTCCACAGCTGTTAACTGAAACGAGAAAAACCACTTCCTTCATTACCCAGAGTCCATCTGAGTCACGTGCCCTCTCCCTCCTACCCCCATTTAAAATATCTCGCATGCAGCCACAAGGACCAGCACCAATCACAGACAACTTCCTGTTTCTTACGGCAAAATCGTTGTCGTCCTCTGCGCTGCTCGCCGCTTCATCCTCCTGAGACCCTGCTGCTTGTTTGCTGTGTCTGGACAATAGTCACAGAGGAACGTCAGAGGAACATCAGGGGAATATCAGGGGAACATGGGTCTGCAGCTCATAGCAGCACAGCTCCACCTACTTCTTGTTCTTGTCTTTGATGTGTTCCAGGGTTTGGTAGACCAGGTGGTGCAGCAGCTCCACCTGGAAAAGAGCTCAGGGTCACTAACACACAGACACACAGAACAAGACACACACACACACACACACACACACACACCTTCTTGCTATAGATGCAGGTTGTGCCCTGAATCACCAGAGCAGCTTCAGCAAAGTTCAGTCGAGTTATCCCACCGTCGAAGGTGATGGACATCTCGTCCAGCTGGAGAGACGGGGGAGAGTGGGAGGATACCACATAAGAAGATGACACCACAGAAGAAGAAGAAGAAGAAGAAGAAGAAGAAGAAGAAGAAGAAGAAGAAGGACACTGAGATGGAAGTTGGCTGTGACTGCACTGCACCTCCTCCAGGTAGTCGTTGAGCTCGGAGGCCACGTTGATGTCCCAGTTCTTGGCCAGCTCTCTGATTGGCTGGAGGAGGTGGGCGTATTTGCCCTCAGTGGTCTCCATGGCAACCGGTCCAGGCAGGTTCTTCTTCAGGAGGTGTCCAGTAGAAGATCAGGTCACCACACAGCCAACTGTTCCAACCTATGGGCAGAAGGTGAAACTTCTTCAAGCTCATCCGAGCGACGCTGACGACCAAGGAGCTCCGCGGCTCCTTCCGCTTTCAAAGTAAAAGACGATTGATCCGTCAGTGACTAGGCAGATTAGTCAAGTGTCCCAGAGCAACTAGAGTCCTGAAGGATCAGCCGTACACACAAACACACGCCAATATATTACTGGTAGGACAAGGAGGAGGAGTAAAGGTTCACCGCTGTGTTGACCGTTTGGACGACCTGTGCCAAAAGTGCTACTCGGTGCTTCTACGTATGATCTGACGCGCAGTGCGAGTTTCATTAGATTTTTTTTTAACGGTATGGTGTTGGTTAAGATGATCGTCAAAGTTAGAATCTGGTCTGGGTTCGTTTAAGTTCGACCAGACAGCAAATATGGACAGAAATGTCTCTGTTAAACCGACCGAACTGATCAGATCCGTCACTGAACCGCAGTTTCGCGACTTTCGTGTAGTAGTAAAAAGGTGCGAGTTCACCCTGTCAGGCTAATAAATCACTGGTTCATGTTAAGGGGTTTAAAATAATAAAAAAAAATAAGAATAAAGCAGGCGATCGAACTCACCGTGCCAGGCTGCGAGCGGCTCGCTGCTAAGTGCTAACTGCTCACCAGCGGAGGCAGGCGCTCAAACTGCCCGCCGTCTGCTTCTTCTTCGCGGTTCAAACTCCTCCTGGGGAGAAACGCCGCCCTGCGCCGCCTGCTGGGGAAGAAGTTTGAGCTTCGAAGTTTTCTTTACGGTATATGGAAAAAATAAAATAAAATAAAAATAAAGGCACGATTTTATTTTATTTTTTTATCTTTGACTTCATTCTTTGAACTGTACGTTTAATATTTGACCGTATCAGCGTGTGTTCACTACATCCATCCATCAATTTTCAATACCTTCCTGCTCTCAGCGTATACGGGGTCTGCTGGAGCTTCTCCCAGCTGTCATAGGGTGAAGGCAGTGTGACAACCTGGACAAGTGGCCACTTTGTTAGGGCCACATAGAGACAAACAACCATTCACTTTAGATAGATAGATAGATAGATAGATAGATAGATAGATAGATAGATAGATAGATAGATAGATAGATAGATAGATAGATAGATAGATAGAAGTCGTATAGACTCACACTGAGTCTCCAGTACAACTAGAACTGAACCATTTCTCGCCACGATCGATCATCGTTTGTTTCTCTGAGGAAAAACAAAAACAAATCAACAAGCAGTCGCTTCACCAGCAGCAGGCTCCTCTCGTGGCTCGCACTGCGCCTGCGCACTCGAGAGGACCGTCTGCGAAAGCACTCGCGCTCGTGTGTCGGTCGGTCCACCTTAAGTGGCGGCTCCGCACCACGTGACGTGTTCCTGGAAAGTTCCTAGAAACGCTGCTCGGTTCCGGACGGTCGCGCGGCGCGGCAGAGCGGACTGACTGACTGACTGACTGTGATCGAGCACGGTGCCTGGCTGGCGGACACGGTGTGCGAGCCCGACTCGGTCCTTGCGGATGGTGAAATAGAACCCTGGGTGGACGCTGTGATACCAGGGAGGTTCGGACGGTTGGTTTTTCCGCCCGGAGCTGCTGCCCGACAGTAACCCGGAGGAGCAGCGGCTCCACACGGTGACATGAAGCTCCGCGACCCGCCGCTGAGGGATTAACAGCCCGACTCAGCAAGCCTGCAGCCGAGCCGAGCCGAGCCCAGCACAGCCGAATCCCACAGTTCGGTTCGGAGTCCGTGGCAGGCGGCCTGGAGGTGAGTCCCCACCAAACAGTCGGAACGAACCGAACCGCTGCGCTGCTTAGAATGTGAAGACGGTTGACATGACGGTCCAACTGCACCGGAAGTCGGCGTAGACTCGGCGGTGCGTTTGATTGTCGGTGTTGAGGTTGCTGTTTTTGACCTCCAGCCAGCTGCTGGAACATCTAGTGGATCCGGCAGTAACACACACACACACACACACACACACACACACACACACACACACACACACACACACACACACACACACACACACAGAGAGAGAGGGGGTAGGACACGCGCTAATTTCTCTTCAGGAACACAACACTGAGATCTTGACTGTTTTCTGAGTGTAAACAGCGTGACGTCACTGCTCTGACTGAGTCAATATTCAGAGTTGCTGTTCAGAGTTGCTGCTGTGACTGGGCCTCTCGTTTCCATGACAGTTTTGCAAAAAAAAATTAAAAAAAAGGAATAGGCGATATTTCTAAAATTTACACAAAGTGTAATTGCGATTTGCAGGTGTTTCTATTGAATGGTGTGAAACGCATAAGGCGTAATTTTCATCAAATTTTGTCCACGAAACCCCTCTTTGAAGACGATGGAGGTATAAAATTTCTCGTATAAATTGGCATTTCAATGTTGTTTGCTGTCAAGAATGGACATTTTTCTCTCTGATTACTTGTAAACAATATTCAGTCTCCTCCTCCGTCTAATCATAACGCACCATTTTCACTTGTGAACTGTTCATGTGACCCCATACGTCACGTCCGCTGTTGTATAAATGCGGGAAAAAAAGTGTTTCCATGACACTTGTGCGATATACCTCTGTATGGATACGTGTGGAAATCCACTTCATGAGAGTGTGAAAACCGTTTGGCCATATTTGAGAGGTTTTTCCAAGTGTAGGTGTTTCCATGACTAGTTTTTTATTGCCATATTTAGGTTTTGTGCAATTCTAGGGATCATGGAAACGCAGCTAGTGACGCCCTCCGTGTGTGTGTCTGTCCAGGGCAGAACCGGGCCACGACCCCCCCTGACCAGCGCCCTCTCCCATGACCTGCCAGTCGTCCGAGTCCAGCGACACCAGCCAGTCCAGCGCTGTGGAATCAGACGAGAGACGCATCGCTGCCGCCATGAAGGACCTCCGGAGCACAGGCAGGGAACACACACACACACACACACACACACACACAGCGAGCAGCAGGCAGGCAGTGTGTGACAGGATTCTGGTCCGGTTCCAGGTTGGTACTGGGGCAGCCTGACTGCCAACGAGGCTCGGGAGATTCTGCAGGACGCGGCCGAGGGGACCTTCCTGGTGCGGGACAGCTCCCAGCAGGACTTCCTTTTCACCATCTCAGCCAGAACCTCGGCCGGACCCACCAACCTGCGCATCGAGTACAAGGACGGCAAGTTCAAGTTGGACTCGGTGGTTCTGCTCAAGCCCCGGCTCAAGCAGTTTGACAGCGTGGTCCACCTGGTGGAGCACTACGTCCAGCTGTCCCGGGCTGGAGCCAAGGCCCCATCCAGTCCTGGTCCGCGGCCCGCCCCGGCCAACGGCACCGTGCAGCTGCTTCTTACCAGGCCCGTCTACACGGCCACGCCCACCCTGCAGCACCTGAGCCGCATCGCCATCAATAGGGCGACCCGGCGGGTCCAGGACCTGCCGCTGCCCAGCCGGCTCAAGGACTACCTCAGTGACTACAGCTACCATGTGTAGGACCAGACCGGAACCCAGCGAGGAAGTCACTCCGACCTCTCGAACAGCCAGAACCACATTTGGACCTGCTGAGGTCCACTTCCTGTCAGTAGTCGACGCCCTTTACAGTCACACTGGAGGAAACTCCAATCAATCAATCAATACATCGATCAATCATCGATCAGACAGACAGCACATGCACTGACCCTTTCGTTGATCAGTACTGAGTGCTGATTGGTCCTTGCAGGACTTGTCCAATCAGAGAGATGTTCCATCTCAACCTGAAAGACTGAGAAACTCCTTGGCTGACCTTGTATTTATTGATTTGTATTGCTCCTCTTATGAGGGTTAATTGATCGCTCTCAGAGGTTATTAATACTGTTTGGGTTTTTTTTGTTTTTGTTTTTTTTGGCCTCACAAACTTATTGATCGAGTCTGAATGAGTGAGGCAGCCGCACTCGCTTTGTTTTTCTTCACACACACAAACATACACGCACCCACTGAAAGGCCTCTGATTGGCTGCTGGACGGCCATGAACGGTGGAGAGCAAATGTCCCTGTTTGAACGTCCGACTGCTGCTGTTGTTGCTGTCGCCGTCACCACCGCTGGACTCTGGACCAATCACAGGACTCTAAACTAAACGAGTCCAACCAGGACAACCACAACTTTTTACTACAGCGCGACACCACGTGACCCATCGATCGGTTGACAGTTGCAGACACACAAACATGTCAGCCCGCTGTCCGCTGCTCCTCTTCTGATTGGTTCAGCGGTAAGTTGAACCAATCAGTTTCAATACCTGCCAATCAGTCAGTTTTTACTGGACAAAAAGACTTGTTGAGTCTGCAGCTCTTAAAAAATAAAATAATACTTGTGATAATGTTCGGTGACTTTATGTTGAAACTGTGCCAGCAGCTGCTGCAACAGTCTGGTGTTTTATCACTGCTATCGCCACCTGGTGGACGTCAGGATAAACTTAAAATCAAGTCTTTTCTTCAGTCTCCTGAAACCATCCATCGCATCAACAGTCAGAGTTTAAGGGAGGGGCTGAGCAAAGGCTCAATCATGTCTTCCTTCAAGTTTGCCTCGGCAGTTTCAATAAAATGACAAAGGGAACAATCAGATAAAGTCGACAATAAATGGCTTTTGGATTGACTTCACAATTACTAATATGAACAATAATGTGTTTTGCCCATTGCCGTCCACACGGTCGTCGGGTTCTGAGACAAAAAATATGTCCAGGAGATAAAAACAAACAGCTGTGTTCATTAGACAGGTAGGGAACAGAAGGGGTGTCGGCGCTAAAATTCTCAGCATGATGTCATAACACTGAAAGTAATAGCGTAGTGTGTAGGAGTGTTAGTTGAAGGTTGTGTCTCAAATCAGGGTCTGCATCCTTCGAAGCATGCATTTGAAGGCCAGTTGCATCATAGCACTACGCGAAGGCCTGTCCCAATTCACTAAAATTCAAAGGACGCTCCAAATGCGCCCTTGAAATGCACCCTACTTTTAGCCAATTCCAAGGATGCACCGCAACTATCCTTCGCGTCCTTCGGACGGATGCTTTGTGTGCTGCTGCTAAGCATGCTGGGATCCTGGGAAGTCAGCTACAATGGCGGCATCTACTGGCAAAGACACGACGTATAAATGTAAGTGTTTTCACTTATTTTAACATCCAACGCTGTGGTTGGATGGCGAACCAATGGTTAGCTTGATGCTATAAAAACGTCACTTCCGGGATTAGCCAACAGTAGGGAACGGAGGTGAAGCAACCAGGAAATACACCGAGCCATGTGGTTACCGGGGAGGCGGGTTTAGGATCGTCCTTCTCGGCCAGGTCATTCGGAGGATGCAGACCCTGAATTGAGACACAGCCGAAGTCACTCGGGGAATGGGCTGGCTTCCACTGGTGGACTGTCCCTTTAAGATGACGTCACTATGACGGAACATCACGGAGCTGGATTCATTACAACGTAAAAAGTTTCAGACCGTTGATTCGGAATGGATCGAGTGTGACCGGAAGTTTCACTTAAACTCGACAGACTCACCGCGAGCGGTCCTGGAGCGTCACGTGACCATCGCGGTAACCAGGAAGTGGAAGTGCTGGTTGGCGGTAAACAAACGTACTAATGTTCCTTTTGCGAATGTTTCCTTACGGACACATCAGCGACAGGACGAGTGCAGTTTAGCCAGCAGGTTGCTGCGTCGATCGGTCACGCTTTTCACCGCCGAACGGCCGCTGGGACTCCCCAGTTCGGCATGGAGCCGGCTCACCGGGCGCTGCTGCGGCAGCACCGTCTGAAAATGTCCGAGCAGCTGCTGGTGTCCGAGTCCATCGTTCAGTTCCTGTACCAGGAGGAGATCCTGAGCCAGCAGCAGGTGGAGGTGATCGAGTCCCAGCCGAGCAGCAGGCAGAAGAGCCTCAAGCTGCTGGACATCCTGCCGAACTGCGGGCCGCGGGCCTTCAGTTGCTTCCTGCAGGCCCTGGACGACTTCAGCTGGGTCCGGGATGGACTGGTGCAGGAGCTCCAGAGAGGAACAGCAGAAGGAGGACCTGGAGCCACAGGTGTGTTCACTCCATCCAGTGTGACTTCCAGCCACTGCTTCTGCTAGAACAGCATCATATCAGCGGCTGGACAGAGTTACCTCACTGTCCAATGAGGAGGCTTGAAAAGCCTGAACTCGCCTCTCATTGGCCATTCACTTTCTCGTTGCATTGTGTTGACATGGGCTTTTTTTTCTTCTATTTTCTATATTATTGCGAACTGAAATAAAAAGTAAAACTTCATTTACACCAACACAACAACAACATGGCATCCATACGGCTCTGCCCCCTTGTGGCTGGCTGCATTACAACTCATAACGCTGCCAACACCCCCAAAACAGCTGGGATTAGGCTCCACCCTTGGCGTTTCAAACTACTGACCAAGCTAAAACTTGAGTCTCGACTGAGCCCTACCTGATTGGCTGAGTCGGTGGTCCCGCCCACACATCTTTTATCAGTTGGGAAGGGCTTGTTTGGATGAAGGGCTCCTCATCGTTGCTCAGCGTTCAGCACAAAGCAATCGATCAATGATTCTCAGAACAGCTGCTGCTCCAGGACGTTTCCCAGAATCCCTCAGTGTCGTCCTGACACATGAAGTGGTGCTTCTCAGAACAACAAACCTTTGTGTGTGTGTGTGTGTGTGTGTGTCTGTCTGAGAGAGAGAAGTGTTTGTACTGACCGGCTGCTCCATTAACCTGAAGTATATATATACAGTACACACACACACACACAAGGCCTTTACAGTGGGCTCGTGTCTCTGCAGTTTGACCCACTGACACCCACAGACAAGAGCGACGCACAATTGGTCAACACAACAGAATAGCAATCGCAACAGCAGCGGCTGATTGGCTCCAGTGTTGCTGCTCCACGGCGCCCCCTGTTCTACATGCTGCTCACTTGTGCTGCAGGTCATGTGACTTGTGCCTCGTTGGTGCTCAAGCAAACACAGCAGCAGCCCCCCTGTGACCACTCCCAGTCATGTGACAGTCACTGGGGTGAGGCTCTGCCTCCTCCTCAGCCCATTGATTCACGTGACCTTTGACCTGTGGTCCTTCTCTCTCGGCAGGGAGCCGGCCCATCGCGGAGGCAGTTCTGCAGAGGGTCCCGTCGGACCGGGAATTGTCCCTGCTGGCGACCAGGCTGGGGGCAGAGTCGGAGGAGGTCCTGCTGGACCTGGGTCTGTCGGCGGAGGCCGTGTTCCGGTGCCGGTCCGATCACCAGCTCAGCCACCACGGGGCGGTTCTGGCCGGCCTGGTCCAGTGGCGGCGCCGGGAAGGCCGCGGGGCCACAGTGCGCAGGCTGCTGCAGAGCCTGGAGGCGGCCCAGGTCCATGGGTCGGTGCTGGAGCAGGTCCTGGACTCCACACACCAGAACCCGCCCACCCGTCACCTTCACACCACACATAGCCAATGAGAGGGAGGGGCGGGCTGGAGAGACAGGAAGTGTGGCGGTCACGACTGAGAAGTAGCTGAGGTCAAAGGTCAACTAACTCACCAGAACAAATGACGTCACTTCCTGTCGTCCTGCGTTGATATTTAACATACACACACATACACACTGAGACTGTGTATGTGTGTGTGTTCCTGAAGAGTAGAGCCGCACTTCCTGTTCAGCAGCTCTGCCGAAGTTTTTTAAGGTGGACTGAAGAGATGTGAGTCAAATAAAGTCTCTCTCTCACACACACACACACACACACACACACACACACACACACACACACTGGCGGAGCATCGGGTGGGGTGGGAGGTCTAAGGGGGCGGAGCCTGCTGCCTCACACAACTGACATTCGTGGCAGCTATCTTAAACCGTCCCTCCCCTAGCGCGAAACATGCGCTGTGCTGTTGACCGGACCAAACCATTCCATGCAGCTATGGGGGTGAGCAGTCGCCTACCATTTGGGGCCCCTGTGACCTATTGTTTTGGGGGCCCTATCAGGCTCGGACCCTTGGAATCTTCCCAACTTTTCCCCCATTTACGGCATACCAGGTAAAAACGTCATCACCAGCCGTCCCTCGACACCGTCCGTCTGACGATGTTGACATCGTTATTAGTTGCCTGTCAACAGAAAAGAGAACGGCATAAAATTGAGCGGGAGCAGTTATGAACACAAAAGTGGAGCGACAAGACGCAAAGAGAAAAGGGAGCAAGGAAAAACAATTTACCCAAGCTTGACTCCTATTTTGTTTTCCCTAACCTGGAGCAGCGCTGTGCTGCCCCCCTGTGGTCACAGTGAGGAGGCCACACTTTCAGGTTGAACCACAGGGGGGCAGCAGTGCAGGTGACTGGCTGTCTGTGTTTGTAACGTGAGACAAAGTTTTTGTTTGAAATATCAATGAATTGACAGTGTGTCTGTGTGTCTGTGTGTGTTGAGCGCGGCAGTGTTAGCACTAGCATTAGCTCACTGACCTGGTAATAAACATGAGGCAACACACACATGAGTTTCCCAGAATGCCTCTGATCTCACTTCATCCCAGCTGGTCATGTGATCAAGTGATCGGGTGTTACTGGGGCGGTTGGGAGATGCTAACTGGTCACCATCAGACTTCATGTCCCTCATGTGCCTGATGGGTTGATGGATGCATGTGGGGAAGGGGGCGGGGCCTCATGAGTCACATTACTTCCACCAAACGGGTTCCTCTTGGAGCAGTGGAACCAGCTGTGAGTAGCTCTGGACTCCCTACTGGTGGAGGTGGCGGTGGGCGGAGTCTAGACCACTGCAGTGTCCTGCTGACGGAGAGCAGCTTCCGGTCTCCAAGCCCCGCCCCTTCCTGCCCAGAAGATGTCGTCCAGTTGTGTTGCAGTATCCCGGTTGTGAGCGGATTCACCCGCCTGCTCCGTCAACTCTCATTTATTGGACCTTTCCGGTTCTGTGGGTTTCCCTCTGAGTTCTGGCCGAACCGAGGCGGTGACAGTGGGGAGGGAGGGGGAGGAGGCAGGGGGGGTGGAGGAGTGGGCGGAGAGGAGGAGGGGCGGGGCGGGGCCAAGCGGCGCAGCAGCAGCTCCATCACCGCTGACCGACACCGACCTCCTGTTCGCCTCCAGGCCGCGGCGTGGGCGCCCCAGCCCGGCCCGCTGTACCCGAACGGAGCCGAAAAAGGGAACCGAACCGAAGAGAAGCGATCCCAGTGCAGTGCCGGAGCCGCGCGGAGGAGAGGATGCAGATGGAGATGCTGGCGGAGGATCGCTGCTAGTGCTCCTCCTCCTCCTCCTCCTCCTCCTCCGGCTCGCCATTGTTCGGATGACTGGCGGAAGAAGCCGAACCTGACCGAACCACACGGAACCAGAAGCGCCATGACGTCCGGACCGCTGCTGCTGTTCGCGATGCTCTGCCTGGCCGAGGTAAGGAGCCCTTTCTCCGGACACACGCCGAGAGGAGGAGCTGCCGCCGCACAACGCATCCATCCAGACAGTGACGCTCCGCTCCGTCAAACAGAGCCGTGCACATCTCATCTCGGCCTGCGAGCGAGTGTGTGTGTGTGTGTGTGTGTGTGTGTGTGTGTGTGTGTGTGTGTGTGTGTGTGTGTGTGTGTGTGTGATTTGTCGTCTGCCGGGCGCCGCCGGGACCGCGTCGCGGGTCCGCAGCAGCAGCAGCTCGTCGGTCCGCTGGAAGAAAGAAAGTGGGTCAGTCGGCTGCAGCCTCAGAGTCCCTGTCAGCATCACTGAGCATCTCTCTCTCTCTCTCACACACACACACACACACAGCTGCTGCTGCTGCTGCTGCAACAGCTCAGCTCTGTGTCTCCACCTGATCCCAGTTCAGCTGCAGCAGGTGGAGAAACACTCTGCAGATGATAACTGCTAACGGCTAGCTGCAGTCCCTGACCAGTCGCCACTAGAGGGCGCTGCTGGTGGCTCCCACTGCTGCTGCTGCTGCTGCTGCTGCTGTTGTTGTCTGGTTCCATGTGTGTCTGTGTTTCAGCAGGCAGGTGTGTGTCGTCACCCAACGTTATTAAAACCCTCAGACAGGAAATGAGTTGACGCCATCTGATGTCGGCACTCTTCCATTTCCACCTCCTCCGACCCAGTGATTCTTCAGTCTGATTGGCTGTCTGGTTGCCGTGACGACCTGCTGCCATTTCTTTTTCATCTCCGGTTAACTGACACAAGAGCACACGGCGGCTCCAGGTTATCACAGCATGGTGGCGCTGTCCTGCTGAGGGGTCTCCTGAGGGGCTCAGGGGCTGGAGGAGGGGAGGTCGAAGGGGGGTGGTGGTCTGGAGTTCGGAGGGATGTGGGGGGGTTCAGTCCTCTTCATGTGGCGCCAAAGATTTCTCCACGGCTCAGCGGTGGAAACAGATGCTGGTCCTCGGCCATGTTGGACTGGTCCCAGGGGTCTCTGCTCCCGTCCAGTCACAGGCCAGAGCCTGCAGCTTGTTAGGGGACGGCCGGTTTAGCCAGGTCACACCCCCTTCCTTCTACACGCGGCCCGTTAGCATCGCGGCGGAGTGACACGAGAGCTCGGCGAGAGTCACGTGACGTAGCCATGCGATAAATTAGCCCTTTGTGATGGCAACACTGTGTGTATGTGTTGGTGTGTGTGTGTGTGTGTGTGTGTGTGTTTGAATGAGCTCAGTGTTTGCTCTGTGAGTCCCATTCAGGCTGATTAGAGCGTGTCGATGTGTCTCCACATGATTGGTTCCTCATGTGGAGATGAACTCCGAAGGTGGTAACCTGGAGGTGCTAGTTTGGAGGTGCTAGTCCAGAGGTGATAATCTGGAGGGGCTAATCTGTAGGTGCTAGTCTAGAGGTGCTAATCTGGAAATGCTGGTCAAGAGGTGCTAGTCTGGACGTGCTTGTCTAGAGGTGATAGTCTGGATGTGCTAGTCTAGAGGTGATAATTTGGACATGCTAGTCTAGGGTTGAATCTGAGGTTGCTAATCTGAAGGTGTTAATCTGGAGGCTCCCACCCTCCATCCAGCAGCTCAAAGCAGCTGGATGGTTGTTCTGGCAGGTTTTGGGGGCCAGATTAGGATGGCCAGGCCACCAGTGGAGGATTACTGTTGGATTAGCGGCTAAAGGGCAGTTTCACTTTTTTTGGAGAAGGACGCTGTCGCTAATCTGGTTGCTGTGTCGGGATTAGCAGATGTTTTCTCCATCGGGATGTTTTCTGGGCGGGTTGATGAGTCAGGTGACCAGGTGACACTTTGACATGATGTCACTACACTTCTAGAAGAAAATGTTTTGGAATGATTAGTGGGTGCTGTAGAGCAGGTGTGCCCAACCTTTTTTGACCCAAGAGCTACTTTTCATGTAGTCAACCTCCCGAGATCTACCAGTCCAGTGGTCAGTCGCGCTCTCTCCCTCTTTCTCTCTCTCCCTCTCTCTCCATGTGATCAACCCCAACTACCTTTGCGATCGACCGGTAGCTGGCGATCAACTGGTTGGGCACCCCTGCTATAGAGCATGTAGCCCTTCCCATCAAGCCGCTGTAACCCCCATGATGCATTAGGACGCATCAGCCAATCAGAAGTCACCGAGACACCGCAGCAACGTACGACACTGTGACGTGACACTGAGAACATTAAACTCTTTTTTTTTTGCAGATTTTCTGGCCTTCGTCATTTTTTTGAAAGACTAAACGTCCATCACTAAATAAAATCTATAATAGAAAGATTTATCATGAACCGCGTTTAAGATCAAAGATCGTCCTGTCAGCTGTTTTCAAGCCTTTATTTTTGTACGGCGGTCTGATGTGGAAAAATGCTTTTTGGGCAAAATGGGACGTTATTGCTGCAGTATCTCCAGTGGCCACTGGGGGAAAAACCAGTCTGATTCTTGTAATATATCCATGGAGGAGACTCATCTGAAGGAACGGGTGGTAGTTCCTGTTTCACATAATGTGTGTGTGTGTGTGTGTGCGTGTGTGTGTGTGTGTGTGTGTGCGTGCGTGCATGTGTCCTTTCCTCCAGGTGAGCTGGGCGTTCCGGGCGTCTCTGGAGGGCACAGGGCTGATCTCCGTCACGCTGGAGCACTCTGACCTGCGGGACAACGTGACAGCGTACGCTGCCCAGCTGACGGGCGAGCCCCGGGCCGCCCTGGCCACCTTCGCCAACGCCAGCGGCGGCCGCGTGACCTTCAGGGCCTCACTGCACGGCGCCATCTACAGCGTGGGGCTGCTACTGCAGCAGGAGGGGGAGCGGGGCTGGTCACCCCCCGTCCACACCCTCACACTGCTCACCAGTAAGATCACTCACCCTCTCTCTATCTCTCTATCTCACTTTCACTCTTTCTCTGTCTTGCTCTCTGTCTCTGTCCCACTCTATCTGTCTCACTCTCTCTTTCTCACAGTTTCTCTGTCTCACTCTCTCGCTACATCTCTCTCTCTCACTCTATCTCTCTCTATCTCTGTCTCACTCTCTCACTCCCTCTCTCTCTCTCTGTCTCTCTCTTTCTCTCGCTCTCTATCTCTATCTGTATCTCACTTTCTCTATTTATATCTCATTCTCTCTATCTCCATCTCACTCTCTCTCACTCTATCTCTCTCTATCTTTGTCTCACTCTCTCTATCTCAGTCTCTCTCTCTGACTCTCTCTCTCTGACTCTCTCTCTCTTGACACCTGTAAACCATGTGACCTTCCTTCCTCAGAGCCGCTGCCCATCCTCAGCGCCACCGTGTCGGACTACGGCGAGGCCCCGGAGACGGGCGTGGTCTTCCACATCCAGCCGCCGCCTGCCACCTTCTTCAGCAGAGTCAACATCAGCTACAGCGAGGGGGCGGAGACACGAGCCATGCTCTACCGAGGTCTGCTGTCCCCACTGGGCCCCCAGAGAACTGCACCGACTGCACTACCTACACCTCCCTGTGCTCATGCAAATAGCTTGTGTGTGTGTGTGTGTGTGTGTGTGTGTGTGTGTGTGTGTGTGTGTGTGTGTGTGTGTGTGTGTGTGTGTGTGTGTGCACGCGTGCAGACTTCCACAGGGGCCGGACGGTGTTCAAACACTGGCTCCCAGGTGTGTGTTACCAGAACATCACCTTCCAGCTGATCTCCGAGGCCACCGTGTCCCAGAGCGCCATGACATCACACAGCGAGGTCACACACACACCGCTGAGCCACCGCACAGGTGAGGGAGCACACACACACACACACACTCAGAGATACACACAGGCGCGCGCACATACACACAGCGAGGTACATACACACACACACACACACACACACACACACACACACACAGCGAGGTCACATTCTCACACACACACTCAGACACACACACACACACACTGTAACTAGTTCTCTTGGCTCCGCCCACCACAGTGCCCTTCCCCCCCCTCAACGTCTCCCACAAGATCATCCAGCTGGGCCAGGGGGCGGGGCCAGCTGAGGAGAGGGGCGGGGCCTCTTCCCGCCGTCAAACCCGGGAGGTCCCGCTGATGGAGGAGGAGGAGTCTGTCTCCGAAGAAGAGGAGGAGGAAGTGGGCGTGGCCACCACGCAGCAGGTGGGCATGGAGGAGGTGACCTTCCTTGACCTCTTGACCCACAACCAGACCACGCCCCCCTCCTGGCCCGACCCCGCCCAGCCAACGGCCGACGAGGAGTTTGTGAACGGCGTGCTGCCGGACTACGAGGACTCCAACGAGCCGGGGTCGGCGGTGGGCGGGGCGGTGGGCATGGCCGAGGGCATGGCGGTGGGCGTGGCCCCAGCGGCGGTCCTGCCCACCACGCTGCCCCCCCTCCTGCTGGAGCTGCGCTGGCTGCCGCCCCGCCCCCCCACCAGCTACGACGCCTTCATTGTCTACATCTACAGAGACGGTGAGAGGGGCGGGGCTTAAGCAGAAAGAGCAAGTGTGAGCCAAGGTCACCTGACCCCGTCCGTCCATCCGTCCGTCCGTCTGTCCTCCTCCGTCCTTAGGCAACTCGACGCAGACGGCCACCGTGGACGAGAACACGCACGAGTTCTTCAGCGAGCTGACCGAACCAGGGACCTACCGGGTCGTCGTGAGCACGCTCAGTTCGTCCGGGGACTGCGAGGCCCGGGAGAGCAGCAACGACAGCACCGCCTTCAGCTTCTACCTGGGTAAGCACGGGCTAACGGGCTAGCTGGTTGTATACTAACAGGCTCATCTTACCCTGGTCTGGTCTTCTCCTCCTGCTCCACCTGTTCCTCCTGTTTCTCCTCCTGGTCCTCCTCCCGCTCCTCCTGCTCCTCTTGCTGCAGGTCCTGACGGTGAGCTGCTGGAGGAGCTGCGGGAGCGTCCTCGGGGCGTCAGCGTGCATCTGCTGGACTCCAGCACGGCTGCTGTGTCGTGGGCTCCGTCGGTGGAGCGTCCCAACGGCAGCCTGGTGTCGGTGGTCTCCACCACCTGCCTGAGGCCCAGCAGCCCCAGCCAGCGCATGGAGACCACCTACTGCAGCCAGGAGAACTCCACCAGTGACATCATCAGTCACCTGACCCCCGGCGCCCAGTACCGCGTGGTGGTCTTCCACACCAACGGGCCGCTGCTCAGCCCGCCGTCCGAGCCCGTCATCATCGACATTGGTGAGGCCAAGCTCCGCCCCCTCAGGGGCTTCTGGGTGTGACTCTGTGACCTGTGTGTTTGACTCTGAGTGTGTGTCTCTCTCTCTCTCTCTCTCTCTCTCTCAGAGCCCAGTGGAGTTCGCCAGCTCTCCATCTACCCTCAGAGCCCCACGGCGGTGGTGCTCAGCTGGCAGCGTCCGTACCATGTGACCTTCAGGAAGTACGTGCTGCAGATGTTCTTCTTCAACCCCGTCACGCTCACCTCCGAGTGGACCACCTACTACGAGATCGCCGCCACCGCCTCCGTCATCGCCTCCGTGGTAGTGCCCTCTCACTCTCTCACCCTCTCACTCTCTCACCCCTGACGAGGGGGCGGAGTCTAATGTGGGCGTGTCCCCACCAGGGCGTGACCGACCTGCTGCCAGCCTGGTACTACAACTTCCGGGTGTCCATGGTCACGTGGGGTGAGCCGCCGCTCAGCTGCTGCAACAGCGCCACCATCAGCTTCATCACAGGTACTGATACCACGCTGGAAAGCTACTTAAGCTACTTAATTTTCTATTGTTTTTATTTTTACTTAGTTAGTTGCATGCTTCTATATTTTATGTACATTTCTTAAGTTGACTGGCCGAAAAGAATTTCCTTCGGGATAAATAAAAGTATTTCTGCATTCTGCAGTTCCCCACCCCAGTTCGGCTGCTGCCCCAAAAAGCAATTTTCCCCTCGTCAGCCGCAATGCAAAGATAAATAAAACGCCTGACAGGTTGACCTTTGACCTCAAACACAGTTCATATTGAATCTTTATATTCTACATTTTTTTAAGAAAGCTTAAAAGTCCTGGACTTGAAAAATCTACAGGGCCAGAAAATCCTCCAGAAAAGAGTTGTTATTCCGCCTTGTTCTGATTGGCTGATGCGTCCTGATGCATGATGGGAGTTTACTGAGGCACAATGGGAAGTGTGTGTGCTCTATGGGCCGCCACATTGCGTCCAGGTGGAGGGGCTTTCTCCCTCGTCCAAAACAGGCCACCGCCAAACAGGAAGTGACTTGTTGATCGTGGCTCCGCCCCCTCCCCTCGCAGCTCCGGAGGCGCCCCACATCTCGTCGGTGGACTACGTGCAGGGCGTGCTGCTGGTGCGCTGGACGTACGGTGAGCTCTTCGTGGACCTGTCGCACTCCAGGCTGCTGCACTGGGAGGTGCTGGCCGTCGGCAGGAAGGGCCTGAAGAGGACCTTCTCCCTGGACGTGAGTCAGCCCCGCCCACAGCTGCTGCTCCACTGGGCCCGCCCACTGGCTCTGACTGGTGGAGGTGGTGTGTGTCGTGCAGGTGACCCGGATGGTGATGCGGGCGAGGCTGCCGCTGCCTCCGGGAGACATCTACAACCTGACGGTGGCGGCCTGCACCGAGCGCAGCCGCAACACCTCCACACCCAACATCATCAAGCTGGGTGAGACGCAAACACACAATGAGACACACACACGCACTCACTGAAACACACACACACTGTTTTCAACAAAAACAAGTGATGGTCCAGGAAAAACCAAAAACCAGAAAGGCAAAATGGACAAATTCTTCTGAACATTACGTAATTGTTGTTCTATATATTTTTGACCGACTAAGTCTGTATAGAATGTATGCAATGAAAATTTGTCTTTCTCAATAAAAAGATCATTTAAAAAAAAAAAAAAAGAAACACACACACACACAGAAATCAATGTGAAACTGTCACCCCAACTTCCTGGACATTGGAACTGATCCTGTGTTTGTGTGTGTGTGTGTGTGTGTGTGTGTGTGTGTGTGTGTGTGTGTGTGTGTGTGTGTGTGTGTGTGTGTGTGTGTGTGTGTGTGTCGGTGCTCAGAGCCCGCCCCCCCCAGGTCTCTCTATGCCGTCAACGCCACCGAGTCGTCGGTGACGCTGCTGTGGGCAGAGGAGGGCGTGGTGGACCACTACCAGGTGCTGTGTCGACCCAGTAGGACCAGCAAAGAGCCCAAGGTGGGCACATACACACACACACACACACACACTCTCATTTTTTTTTTTTAAATTAAATAAGAACACAAAACATTGATAAGTTAGTATAAGTTGACTTACACTTGAAACCTGCACTTAATCGATCAGATCAGCCGCTAAACAGCCACAGATGGCACTCAGGTGGCGGTGACTGTCAGGTATAAACACAATGAAATATATATAAACATGCTGACGCGCCTCGACCGCCTTCCCATAATGGCCACGGTCGTAATTCCCGGAGCGCACAGGAACACAGGAAGGATGAAATCAGACCAATTCAAATGATTCCGAGGTTCGGGTTCGTTCTTGCCGCACAACTACTCTCGTGTTCATATTGTGACATTCCTGACGTGTGCTCAGTGTTCTGTGTGTTCCGCTGTTTATTAATGTTTGTGTTGTTGTTAGTATGGGGCGAACATGGTGCACCGCCCCTTTGCAGCGGAGCACGTCTCCCCAAACCTGTATAAAACGTTTGAGTGTTGGGGCGTCAGACAGAATTCACACTGT
Organism: Thamnaconus septentrionalis; assembly: GCA_009823395.1. NCBI lineage: Eukaryota > Metazoa > Chordata > Actinopteri > Tetraodontiformes > Monacanthidae > Thamnaconus > Thamnaconus septentrionalis. The sequence goes on along the minus strand of CM020502.1, from coordinate 28,787,042 downwards.
CAGAAAAATAATTTTAAATCGTTACATAGATATTCTTTTCATAGAGGGAAATGTGGAGCGAACACCCGACCGTAATCTCCCGACAAAATTGGCACAATAAGGGAACCAAAAGTAACTTTGCGATATGAGGGTGATTTAAGGTACAGCAACGGCGAGATTCGTAGTCACTTTCTCAAATATTCGCATCAACAAACAAACATTTATGCAAACCCGAATGTCTTGAAAAAACACAAACAATCAGTATCTCAAAGAACAATATTCAAATGAGTCGTTTCCATTATGTATGCGAGTGTGTGCGGTCAGGTAGAGTTCAGTTCATGAATGTGGTGTGTGTGTGTGTAGTCCTGTTCAGTTCAGTTCATGAGGGTGAATATGGAGGTGTGTGTGTGTGTGTAGTGTATGTGTAGTCCTAGTTGTGAGGAAGTAAGAGAACTGTAACTTCAGCAGCCAGGTGGAGAAGCCTGGAGAATGAGGAGGTGAAAGGACTTAGCTGAGGGAGAGGAGAGCGACCTTTGACCCGGTCCAAGGAAGGGGTTTAGTGTTCCGAACTGGTGACTGTTTGCCTGTTCCAGGGAGTTCACCCTTCTTCCTCCTTAAAGACACTGGTTGTCTGGTCCGCCTCCAGTTCACTCCGGTCATTGCATTTTCTCTGAATCCAGATCCAGGTTGCTTCTCCTGATCTCACTTCTCACTTTCCTCTGGTTCTGCTTCGGCTCTTTTTTTGTCAGCACAGGTGTCTCTGATTTGTAACTTCCTTCCTCCTCCTCCTTGTGTGATGTCACTTCCTATTTACCCCACTTCCTGTATCCTACCTTGTTACACCTTTTAAGAGGAGGACGGAGCCGGGCGTGTGTACGGTGCCAACGTGCACGTTGTTTGACGACAACAGAACTGAATTGTTGTTGTCACTTCCTGTTTGGCCAGGCTCAGGAGGCGCTGACGGTGAGCGCCCACCTGCTGACGGTGTGGGGACTGCAGCCGGGCTCCGCCTACAACTGCACCGTCACCAGCTTCAGCTACAGTACGCCCAGTAGCCCCGCCCACATCACCATCACCACCCTGGGTAGGTAGGGGGCACCACCCAGCCACTGCTGCTGGGGGTGTGTGTGTGTGTGTCTGTGTGACACTGTGTGTGTGTGACTTGTGTGATTGTGTGACATTGTGTGACATTGTGTGTGTGTGTGTGTGTGTGTGTGTGTGTGTGTGTGTGTGTGTGTGTGTGTGTGTGTGTGTGTGTGTGTGTGTGCAGCCCGGGAGATGAACCCCAGTGTTGCAGCCATCTCAGCTCTGGCCGTCCTCAGCCTCCTCCTCCTCGGCCTCCTCGTCCTCTTCCTGCTCATCCTGCGCAAGAAGCACCTGCAGATCAGCAGGTAGGAACAGGCCACGCCCCTCACTGGCCACGCCCCCTCAGTCCACTCTAACTGTAACGCACGTAACTGCAACTCACTCTACTACTGTCCCGCTCACTCCCTGTTTGTACCAACGACTCATCAGATCTTCTCACCACTTCCTGTGTGTGTGTGTGTGTGTTTGTGCGTGCGTGTGTGTTTTCCAGAGAGTGTGGCGCCGAGACGTTTGTCAACTTCGCCTCGTTCGAGCGTGACGGGAAGCTTCCTTACAGCTGGTAGGAACTTCTTGTTTGTTGGCGCCTGTCTTAAAGGTGATGATGTCACATCCTGCGTCCAAGCCGTTGCAGGTGACCCCCTAAAGTGGCCGCTGGAAGGCCGATTAGTGGTCCCCGCCCCGGAGCTTCGACGGCGGGGGGGATTAGCGTGCGTGGCTGCAGTACTGGTTGTAGCAGCAGGGGGCGGTGGCGAGCTCTGGGTCCAAAGCGCTCAGATTATCCGAGTCAGAGATTAATTTTTGGATTAATCTCTGACTAATCCCAGATTAAAGGGATAAAATGTTGCTTTTGTTGCGGAAGGTTAATATAAGAGCTGAAAGACGGTCAGTCTGTCATCCACCATCAACCAGCCATCACACACACACACACACACACACACACACACACACACACACACACACAACACCCAAACTGACACACTGAAACACACACGCGCACACAAACTGACACACACACACACACACACACACACATACACACTGACACACACACTCAAACTTACACACTCACACTGACACACACAAACACCCATACATACACACTGACACTCACCTGCAGCTGACTCTTTCCACCAGCAGGGGATGTGTGTGTGTGTGCTGCTCCAGGAAGTCAAACCCTCAGACTTCCTCCTGTCAGACGGGGACACCAGCGCCCCCTCCTGGCTGCCGCAGGGAGGAATTGCGGGTGGGATGGGGAGGGGGGGGGGGTCCCCCCCAGAGGAGGAGTGTTGCATTTTGGGTGGTGGTGGGTGGGGTGGGCAGGACCGCTGCATGATGCATTAACTTGGTGGAGCTGGACTGATGTGAAGCGGTGACTAATGGAGCGGCGTGTTGTCGCCCCCTGGTGTCTGTCTCTGTCTCTGTGTTTGACCCCCAGGCGAAGAAGCCTCTTTGCCTTCCTCACCCTCCTGCCATCCTGCCTCTGGACTGACTATCTTTTGGCTTTTTATATTAACCCCTGGTAAGTAAGAACCAGTCCCGGCACTGCCGCGCCGCTTCTCTTGTCAACACATCCCGGTCTTGCCACCGCCACCGCCCCCTGCTGGCCACAGCCGCACAGCGCGCCCCTGTTTGACGGCAGAGAATTCTGCTCACAAATCAAATCCACTCAACAATGAGAACTTCCAAAGCCCAATTTGAGAGTGTGTGTGTGTGTGTGTGTGTGTGTGTGTGTGTGTGAGTGTGAGAGAGAGAGAGAGAGAGAGAGAGAGAGAGAGAGAGAGAGAGAGAAGTGTGTAGAAGTGTGTGTGTGTGTGTGTGTGTGAGAGAGAGAGAGAGTGTGGAGAAGGGTGTGTGTGTGTGTCAGTGTGTACTGTATGTGTGTGTGTGTGAGTGAGTGTGTGTGTGCGCATGTGCACGTGTGTGCGCTAACAAGGGATTTGTTGACAAATAGAAACGTCGGCGCTGACTGAAACACTGAAAGCTGCATTTTGTCCCTGAACCATGTGACTTCCTGTGTGTGTGTGTGAGTGTGTGGCACTAACACGCTGGACGCAGCATGATGCTAACACTGGATGCTAACAGCGAGTGTGCATGCTTCCATCTCAGCTAGCGCTAGGCTAGGCTAGGCGAGGGGGGAGGGAGGACACCTAGTGTAGCAACGTTAGCTTCAGTGAGCTGGGCAGTGTATAGAGGTCATGGAGCACCGCCCACTTCCTGTCCGTCCAGTAAATGTGTTGAGACGGTCGGTGCATGTCCGACAGGCCGCTGATGACATAATTTCCTGTTTTGTGTCTGTCACTTTCTGAGTTCCGTCGTCTCAAATTTCTGGATGAAAAAAATCCCAATAAGAATAATTTTCAGTTTGGTACGACACGATGGAACAGAAACAGTAACTGCAGAATTTTGCGGTATTAAGCAGTACTCTGAGGTAGTCTGTGGTACTTTGCAGTACTCTGTGGTACTCTGCGGTACTTTGCAGTTCTCTGCAGTACTTTGCAGTTCACTGCAGTTCTCTGGAGTACTTTTCAGTACTTTGCAGTACTCTGCAGTACTCTGCGGTACTCTGCAGTCGTCTGCAGCACTGCAGTGCTTGCTCCCCACTGACCCCTGGTGTCTGCTGCTTGCAGGAGCAAGACGGCGCTGAAGAAGAGGAAGTTGACCAGGTGAGTGGTGGTCATGTGACTGTGGCCTTGCAGCTGTAGCTCCACCCCCTCTCATGGCCCTTGCTCTGCTCACAGCCTGGTGCAGCTCGACGACTTCGACGCCTACTTCAAAGACATGAGCAAAGACTCGGCCTACAAGTTCTCCCTGCAGTTTGAGGTGAGCGAGGCGGCGCGCCCTACTGTGCTGGGGTGGCACTGCAGCGGCTCCTTCATCATTTGTGGACTCGATCTTTCAGGAGCTGAAGAGCGTCGGGATGGATCTTTCCCATGATGCCGCTGACCTGCCCGTCAACAGGCCCAAGAACAGATACACCAATATCCTGCCTTGTGAGTCCACGCAGCAAAGCATGATGGGAGGGCTTTGGTAGGCGGGGCCTAACCAGCTCTGATCTCTTGCAGACGACTTCAGCCGGGTGAAGCTGGTCTCCATGCACAACGACGAAGGGTCTGACTACATCAACGCCAACTACATCCCAGTGAGCCCCGCCCCCTCACCACCAACCCACGCAGCCTATTGGCTCCCCATCCTGACAGATGGTGTGTGTGTGTGTGTGTGTGTGTCCAGGGCTACAAGCACTCCAATGAGTACATCGCCACCCAGGGGCCGCTGCCGGAAACACGCAACGACTTCTGGAAGATGGTGCTGCAGCAGAAGAGCCCCATCATCGTCATGCTGACACAGTGCAACGAGCGCCGCAGGGTGAGCTAGCCCAGGCTAACACTATACGTTGCAGGGTGAGCTAGCCCCAGGCTAACGCTAAGTGAGGTGGAAGCTAATGCCAAGCCTCGCAGGGGTGAACTAGCTGGGGGTTAATGCTAAGCATCACTGGGTGACCTAGCTGGAGACTAATGCCAAGCGCCACAGAGTGAGCTGGCTGGAGACTAATGCCAAGCGCCACAGAGTGAGCTAGCTGGAGACTAATGCCAAGCGCCACAGGGTGAGCTAGATTGAGGTAAACAGCAGGCAAGTGAGCTGGACTGTGGCCAGTGATAAGCTACGCAGGGTGAGCTAACCAGAGGCTAATGTCAAGTGCCACGGGGTGAGCTTGCCAGAGGCTAACGCTAAGCGATGCCGGGTGAGTGAGCCCAAGTCTAATGCTTAGCACCACAGGGTGAGCTAGCCAGAGGCTACCACTAAGTGCCGCAGGGTGAGCTAGCCAGAGGCTAATGCTAAGTTGAATGGACTCAGCCAGATCTTCAAAAAAAAGTGCCAGTCGTTTTGCGTCCTCTGCTGCCCTCGTGTGGACAGAGTGGTAAATGCACTGTGTGTGTGTGTGTGTGTGTGTGTGTGTGTGTGTGTGTGTGTGTGTGTGTGTGCAGGTGAAGTGCGACCACTACTGGCCGTTCAGCGACGAGCCGGTTATGTACGGCGAGGTCAGCGTGGAGATGTTGTCGGAGTCCGAGGCTCCTGAGTGGACCGTCAGGAAGTTCCGCCTGGGATACGTGAGTTCGGTGACCCCCACCACACACCCCAACCCCCCCAGCCTCCCACCGCTCTCATTAGACCTTCCTCCCCGCCAGGCCGACGAGAGCCAGGACGTGCTGCACCTGAACTACACCTCGTGGCCCGACCACGGCGTGCCCACCGTCAACGCCATCGAGAGCATCCTGCAGTTCGTCCTCATTGTTCGCCAGCAGGCCAACCGCACCAAGGAGCCACTGGTCGTACACTGCAGGTCAGGGTCGGTCCAGCAGGGGGCGCCACCGCTGCTAGATAGATAGACAGAAAGACAGACAGAAAGAAAGACAGACAGACAGATAGATGGACGGACGGATGGACATACAAGTACTTTATTTATCCCAAAGAAAATTCAGTTTCTCAGCAGCACAATCGTTCATCAGCAATTAGTTCATGAAATCATTAATAAAAAATGGAAAAAATGGAAAAAAGTGACAAACATCCAGCGGCACTGAGGTAAAAAGTAAAACGCAAGCTTGTAGGGTGTAAAGTGTCAACTCAGTGTGTGTTTGTGTGTGTGTGTGTCCACAGTGCTGGCGTGGGCCGGACCGGGACCTTCATCGCTCTGGACCGTCTGATGCAGCACATCAGGGAGCATGAGTTTGCCGACGTGCTTGGGATGGTGTCAGAGATGCGCTCGCACCGCCTGTCCATGGTCCAGACTGAGGTGGGTCACGTGACTTGGGGGGAGGGGCTCTTTCACGCCCAGGGTTCCCACAATGCACGGCAGGAGGACAGGGAGTACACACAGAAGTGCAGTGTCAGAGTTGAAGGACCAGAAGCTCTGAGGTTCAGTCTGACCAGGACCACATTCAAGTCTAGGCCTAGGTCCAGTCCCAAGAACTAGGACCAGGTTGAGGTCTACATACAGGACCCAAACCAGGAATAGGGCCAATTCCAGGTCTATGTCTAGGTCCAGGTTCAGTGTCAGGACTAGGACCAAAACCAGGTCTAAGTCTAGAAGCAGTACTACGTCTGGGTCCAGATCTAGTCCCAGGACTAGGTGTAGGTGTAGGTCTATGTCCAGGTACAAGTCCAGGGCTTGGGCTAGATGCAGGAGTAGGACCAGATCCAGGTCTAAATATAAGACCAGGACTAGGTCTAGGTCAATATCCAGTCCCAGGTCTAGGACCAGAACTAGGTTCAAGTCTAGGACCAGGATGAGTTCTGGGTCCAGGACCAGGTCTAGGTTCAGGAACAGGTCTAGGTCTGGGTCCAGGTCCAGGTCCAAGAGCAAGTCTAGGTCTGGGCAGGGGTCTAGATCCAGATCCAGATCCAGGTCCAGGTCCAGGAGCAGGTCCAGGTCCAGGTTCAGGTCCATACTGACAGATGGCTGTGTGTGCAGGAGCAGTACGTGTTCATCCACCAGTGCGTCCTGCTGATGTGGCAGAAGAAGAAGCAGCAGTCGGTCACCTCCGACGTCATCTACGAGAATGCCAGCAAGACATAGAGACGTGAGTCAGCTGACCTCCAGGCTCCGCCCCCTTCACCTCAGCATCTTACCGTGGCTTCCTGTGCAGTCAGGGCTGTGATTGGCTGACAGGCTGATACCCCCAATGTCCCACCCCTCTCTTGCAGGCTGCGACGGCGCCGCCTCCTGAGCTTCAGGCTTCCATCCTCTGCAGAAGAAGAAGAAGAGCTGCCTCATCATCAGTGTCACCAGGAGAAGAAGGGGAAGAAGAAAAAAGCTGCTTTGATTGGGCCGACTCACCGCTGGGTGGGAGGAGCCTCAACAAGCTCCGCCCTGCCATTGGACGTCCACACTGTCGCTGGGACGACGGGGGTCTTCAGTGGGGGGCAGAGTCAACGGTCGGAGGGTGTGTGTGTGTGTGTGTGTGTGTGTGTGTGTGTGTGTGTGTGTGTGTGTGTGTGTGTGTGTGTGTGTGTGTGTGTGTGTGTGTGAGTGAGTGAGTGAGTGAGTGAGTGAGTGAGTGAGTGAGTGAGTGAGTGAGTGAGTGAGTGAGTGTGTGAGTGAGTGAGTGTGTGTGTTTGTGTCCTGGTGCCACCCTGTAGTTGGATCACTGCCAAAAAAAACATGAGACGCCATCATCGCTTCAGATGCCTCATGCCTCAGGATGGCGGCGCGCCGGGTCGCCGCAGGGCTGACAGGAAGTTGTCTACAAACAGGAAGTTGTTTGTGAAAAGCAGGAAGTTGTTGTTGTTGTAAAAGAGCACAAAAAACGTTGCCTGCTGTTATTTTGATATTTTTCCAGCGACTTGCAGGGTCGCCGTTCGGCCCAGCGATGCTAATGCTGCTCGCGTTAGCTCCAAACAGGAAGTGGCCCCCCCCAGGGGGTCCAATCGGACCCCAGGTGGGCGTCGCCATGGTAACTGGAGCCCCGCCCCCCACCTTCCTGTTGGTGGCTCCAGGCTCATTGACCTCTGACCCACCAGAACGGCTTCGGTCAGACACCCAGCGGAGAGGCTCCAGAACAAGAACTGGACCGGCGCCGAGTGTCAGTCCGCTCAGATGAACTAATGTGTAGTAACAGTAGTCACTAGGGGAACATATCCAACCAAGTGCTGTTTTTTTCTTGTTTTTTTGTCGATCCACTTTCCAAACTGGTTCAGAACCGGTTCAGACCTGTTTGGGCTGGTTCTGAACCGGTCCATCGTGGGGACTTCCTGTCACTGTGGCCTTTTAGTTGTGACGCTGTGACAGGAAGAGTGTCGTGGTTCATTTTGTTCTTAACAATGTTTTTTCGGAGGAAACTCTGTAGGGGCGCCGATTGGCCGACCTCAGACAGGAAGTCACTTGTGTTCTTCCCCAGAGTGAAAGCGGGCGACACTTCCTGTTTGGTCACATGACAGCGTGCCCCGCCCTGTACATAGTAACTCTGCTCGCCGTCACTGTTTCTTTGTCTCACTAAAAGTCGTCGTCACTGATTTACTGTGTGTGTTGAAATAAAGTGTGGCAGATCTGTGTTTGTGTGTCTCACTGATAATTGACAGGTGATGGCTCCGCCCACCGCATGTCACCACCTTAGCATCCCACCCACAGCACATCAAACAGGACATCAGTCCAGGAAGTGAAGGGCTGCAGACAGGAAGTCGCCTGTTTCAAATGGTTTTTATTGCATGATGAAAAAGGCACTGACACCTACACACTTCCTGCTTCCGTGGCATCTGATTGGCTCCTTCAGTCGCTAACAGGAAGCGGCTACAGCAGCACAGGCTACACGTCGTCATTGGGGGTGTGATTCCATTTCTACACAAAATGATCTCTGCTGGGGTCACGTGACAGGAAGAGGCGGAGTCAGCAAGCTACACTCATCCTCCGCTGCGGAACGTATGTCTTTTATTGTGAAAATTTCCAACAGGAAGTCAGTGTAATTCTACCAAAAAAGGCTGATGAGGAAACAGTCATCAGCTGATCTACAATCAATTAAGTTAATTCTGAAAATGTGCTGGTTTCAAAAGTTTCTCAAAGCCATTTCTCCTCAAACTAACCACAGTTCCGGGTGTATGGAGTGTGGCTGCATCCATTTTCAGGTCCACAGAGCATCCAGCAGGGGGCGTGCTCATCACCACATGGGTGGAAACAGGAAACAGCTAAGTTGGGGGCGGGACTTCCTGCCGTCGGCTTCAGGAGGAGACCACAAGATGTGACGGCGAGTTCTCCGTGTTTCCAGCTACTGGCTGCCAGCAGGGAGCAGCGTGGCGGTGGAGGGGAGGATAGATGGATGGAGGCGTGGCTCAGTGGGCGGGGCCCTCATCAAAAGACTCCACCCCTGAATCGCTTGTGTTGGTCGCCAGTTTTTCCTGCTGCCTCCTCATGATCTCCTGGAGCTCCGAGCCAGAACTCCTCTGGAGGAGAGCGAGGAGGAGGTGGAGGACGAGGAGAGGGTGGGAGAAGAGGAGGAGGAAGAGGGAGGGGGATGATGAGCAGAAGAGGAGGAGAGGAGAGGAAGCCGACAGGGTTGATCAGTCTCACATGACCCTTGAACACATCAGCGCACTGCAGTTTAAGCAGCGCCACCATCAGCTACAGGGGATGCAGTGCTGGAGCCAGAGGGCACGCTGGGTCTTCAGGTTTGTGCAGACAAAGGGCTAGGCTAGCTACTCAGAGCTACGGTAACAGTAGGGCTGACATTCTCTGAGGTGGTCAGATGACTGGAGGGGGCGGGACAGCGAGCTGCAGTTGCTGGTTCTGTCAGGGTTCTACACTGAAAGTGGCTTCAGACGGCCAGCAGTGGCTGGAGGAGCTCCTAGACGTTCCTCCACAAGTTCCTCTTGGAGCTCAAGAGGTTCCTCCAGAACCTCCGGAGGTTCCTTTAGAACTCTCAGAACCTCAGGAGGTTCCTCCAGGACCTCAGGAAGCTCCTCCAGAACTCCCAGAACCTTCCGGAGGTTCTTGAGGAGCTCCTCCAGCTGCTGCTGACAGTGAGCCGACGTGAGAAGACGATACCTTGAGAGGAACACAGAGACGACCGGTGGAGCTCAGAAGAAAACCTGCAGGAGAAACAGCAACAGCAAGACATGACGAGTCCTGTCCCGAGCGTGGCCAATCAGCTCGGAGCGGGGAATGGTGAGGGTTGGAGGAGGGGCAGAGCGTAGAAAAAAACAACGATGGGCCTGGAAGTTAGCATTAGTGTAGCACTCCAGCACCACCAGCGGCCAGAGGATCAACTCCACCCACCTCCAGCGCCGCCTTCTGAACGGTGAGCTGGCTGAAGACTCGGGCGCCGTCATCAGGACACACCGTCTTCAGCTCCTCCTTGTTGAGGGAGAAGAGCTGAGCTCCAGTGAGGACACCAAGACTGCTGATGGTCCTAGAGACACAGTGAGGAGGGAGGGAGAGGAGAAGTTGACTGCTGCTGCTGTTGCTGCTGCTGCACCCTGCCAGAGCGCAGAGGTACTGCAGTGGCACCTCTCACACTCACACTGAGCTGAAGCCTTTGGCCTCCAGCCAGGATCGGACCTCCTCCGGTGCTGAGTCGTATGTGATGCTGGCCCCACCCACTCCTCCCCCTCGGGGGGGCAGTGGCAGCCTCTTCTGCGCACTGCGGCCCAGTGTGAGGCGGTGAAGCAGCTCATCCTGGACCTCCTCCATCTGGGACTTCCTGCCTACAGGTCAGAGGTCAGACAGGTCAGCTGACTAGCGGGGTAGGGCCCGGCTCTGACTTCGCAACTGGGACGGCGTTGTGACACACACAGAGCACCTCTGGTGGACAGAGAGGGAACAGCACAGCAGGCTCAGAACCAGCAAGAGACAGGAAATGTGCTGGGACTGACAGGAAGTGGTCACAGATGGACAGGAAGTGGGCTCCGGAGTGAAAGGAAGTAGCATTGGACTGACAGGAAGTGGCTGGTTTGTGACAGGAAGTGGGCTGGGACTAACAGGAAGTGGCCACGGAGTGAAAGGAAACAGCCTTGGACTGACAGGAAGTGGGCCGGACTGACAGGAAACAGCCTTGGACTGACAGGAAGTGGGCTGGACTGACAGGAAGGACGTTGTTACGACACACACACTTACGGCCGGTGGTGGGAGGCGGCCTGGGGCTTCTCTGTTCCATGGCGGCGGTGGTGGTGGTGGTGGTGGGCGGTGGCTCGATGGCGGGCGGGGGCGGTGGCTCGATGGCAGGCGGAGGCAGCGGCGGCGTAGGGGGCGGTGGCAGGGGCGTTGCCACCGGCCGGTTCTGGACAAAGTCGGTCCTGGATGTTTGTTTCTGGAGGCGGAGGAAGTTTGTTTGGAAAGCGGCTGACAGCAGGACACAAGGAGGAGAAGGAGGCGACTGACTGGTCATTTACCTCGTTCAGCTCGCCCAGTAGCTGCTGTGAATGTGAAACGAGACGCGTGATTGGCCGGAATGAGACCCCGACACTGCGGCACTGCACTCCCAACTGAACCGCCAAGCAAGCAAGCAACCAACCATGCTAGGTGGCGCTCTGCTCACAGTGCTACAAACTGGTTAGCTAAGCTAAGGTCAAATTGCTTTAGCTGGGATGACAAAGCTAACGTTGCTAGCATCAGGGTTGAGAGCCAGCTAAATCTGTAGCCTTCTAGCACAGCTAACTACACACCCATGCTAGCTGCTTTAGCTCGTTGACAGACATTCAGTGAGAGGCTGAATGCTAAACAGCTAGCAGAAGTGCTCTTCATTGTTCACAGCAAGGCAAGTACATCAAAGGACACACGTTAACCTAGCCTAGCACCACAGCAGAACTCCGGTCACATGACCTCCTACCTTGAACAACCCAAACTCCTTCTTTGGCATCATTAACTTCGGCGTCGAGAGACAAAACAACACAGTGGGTGACGAGCGGCGGTAGCGACAACAACCAATGAGCAGCGGGCGGTCTGGGCGTGGCTCCGCCCCCTCACCTGTATGGTGTGGCTGTAGATGGGCTCGCCGCGGCCGCTCACGTCCACCACCTTGGTGACCTCCAGGATGTTGTTTGGCACGTAGCCACAGGCGCCGCTGCCATTGGACACCTTCCACCACTGCTTCCTGTCATCCAGGACCTATCAGAGCGCAGCAGCAGCCTCAGGAACCCCGCCCATTGCGGCCGGTGGAGGGGGGTGGGCGCTGGGGGACTCACCTCCACCACCTCGTCCTTCAGCACCGACAGCTCCGTGTTGTTCCTCGCCACAAAGTCGTACATGGACGTGGCGAAGAGCTGCGATTGGTCGCGGCCGGCAGTGAAGCTCCTGGAAGATCAAGGAAGGTCAGAGATCCACCCAAACACCCCACCCACATCAGCTGACCCGCCATGGAGGAGGAGCGCCCCCATGTCCACGGGCCAATCAGACCAAGAGACGTTTAAGGCACATCGATTAGACGAGATAAAAGGGGGAGGAGTCCAGAATTTCATCAAAAGGGAAAGAGGTGGAAACAGGAAGTGAGTGGTGTAGGAGGGGTGAGGCGGGGCACAAGGGGTCATGTGACCTCCTGCTTACCGGTCAGCACGGCGGCTGACGGCTTCCCTGAGTGCCGCCATGGCAGCAGCGTCCTGGTCCAGGCAACTGAGGGGGTCGGAGGGAGCGTAGCCATCAGTGGGCGGGGCCATCTGCTGCGTCACACAAACAAACACACACACACCAAAGACGGAAACGTCAGCAGCCACTTCCTGTCGTTTCCTGCAACTTCCTGCACCAGACCCACCTCCTGCTGCTCCAGCAAGGCCCTTTGGTGGCTGCTGGTGGTCAGCTGACTAGGCTCCGACCCCAGCGCCGGCGGCTTCCAGCCGTCCCGGAAGCGGAGCGGGCAGGGCGGGAAGTAGTGCTCCCTGGGCCACTCCAGCCTGGGTCACATGACACATCACGATGCGTGAGTGAGCGAGCGGGCGAGCGAGTGGGCGTAGCCTGTCAGCAGGACATCTCACCTGCACTTGGTCCAGCCGTCCCCCAGCGCCACCCACAGGTGCCTCTCCTCTGGCGTGCCGGCCGTGTGCAGGAAGTCTATGGCGTCTCTGGTCAGCAGGGGAACCAGGACGCTGCGGGCCACGTCCACGCTGCCCGACGCCTGGATCACCTGGGGAGGGGGCGAAGCCACACACCTGCTCAGCTCCACAGCAACAGCAGCCGAAAAAGAAGGACAAGAGGAAGAAGAAGGAGAAGAAGGAACGGAGGGTGGAGACCCACCATCTTGAGGGGAGCAAACAGGAAGTGCAGGAGCTCCACGGCGCTGGGGTTCTGGATGTGCTGCCTCAGTTTCCCCTGCAGGACACACAGTTAGTGAACTCACATCCAGATAGCCCCGCCCCCGGCCCAAACCCCTCCCTACCAGCTGGTTGAAGGCGTGTTTGAACTTCTGCAGACAGTCGACAAACTCGTCGTCCGGCGGGGACTTGGAGCGCAGAGTCAGCACCCCCTCTGGTGGACAGAGAGGGAACACCAGGCTCAGATCCAGCAGGAGCAGGAAGTGACAAGAATTGGGCTGGGACTGCCAGGAAGTGGCCATGGAGTGAAAGGAGGTGGCCACAGAGGGACAGGAAGCGGCTATGGAGTGACAGGAAGCAGCCATGAAGGGACAGGGAGTGGCAAAGGAGTGACAGGAAGTAGGCTGGGACTGACAAGAAGTGGGGACGGTAACTGACAAGTAGGCTGACAGGAAGATGCCAAGGACGGACAGGAAGTGGCCAAGAAGTGAAAGGAAGTGGCCACGGAGTGAGGGGCAGTGGGCTGCGGCTGACAGGAAGTACTCTTAGACTGACAGGAAGTGGGCTGGCCCTCACCTCCAGGGCTCCTCTTCTTGCCCTTAGTTTTCTTCCTGCGGTTGAGTTCTCCGAAGGCCTCGGCCGCCTTCTGCAGTTTGGTGACGAAGAACTCAATGTCATCCAGCAGGTGGTTCAGGATTTGCTGCCGGACGAGAGGGACATCTCAGTGGGCAGAGCCAGTCAGTGGGCAGAGCCAGCCTGTGGGCGGAGCTGCTCAGTGGGCGGAGCCAAGCCGTCGACCGGTGTTACACTCACCACGTCTCGGTCCACTCGTGCGGCCGTCATCTCCGCTGGCCCCACCTCCTCATCCTCCGCTCCCCCCTGCCTCTCATCTGGCCAATGGGACGACAGATTTATTTGTTCATCAGTGAGCGACGACCTAGCCTTAGCATGTTAGCATTCAGCTTTTAACCATGACCTTCACGTAGGGCTATGGAAAGCTGCTCTCAAGCTAATCCTGTAGCATGTTAGCACTCTAGTCATGCTGTGACATCACTCACAGTCTTGCTGCTCATCGGTCCAGGCTGACCACACGCCTGCTCGGCCCTTCTCATCCTCCTGATTGGATGAGGGAGGCTCAGGGGCGGGAGTGTCAGGGGGCGGGGGGACGTTGCCATCAGCCTTCAGGATCATCCTGTAGACACACGGACACCCGCTCAGCCAATCAGCCGCGGGCCCAGCCACGGCGGGCCAGGGTGATTGGTCCTTACCTGAGAGCCTCCGCCCTCTTCTTGGCCTTCCCACCTTTGGCGTCGCTGACTGCGCCGTCGATTTCGGCACAGATCAGGTGGGCCTGGAGGAGGAGACGGGACACGGTGGATGGAACCTCCGCCTTGGAATGGCAGGCGGCCAATCTCAGCACAGGGTTACCTTGACGTGGTCGCACTGGAAGAGGTGGAGGTCGGGTTTGTTCTGACCCGACTCCTTGCAGATCAAAGCCAGGATGGAGTCGAAGCTGCAGGCGCCGTTGACGGCCTGGCAGTGCTGGATGGTTCCCACCGGGAAGTTCTCCAGCTCCTTCTGGAGGAACCAGGAGGTCACCACCACTGTCTCCATGTGAGTGTCTGTGTGTGTGTGTAAGTGTGAGTGTGTGTGTGTGTCACCTGGGTGTCCTGGTCCAGCAGGCTCACACTCTTCTCCTCTACCTGCAGCAGCATCTCCTGTGTCCACACCTTCCCCTTGGCGTCCAGCAGACGGAGCCGGCGCACGCCGTCCTCCACCGTCATCATCCCATCTTTGCGGTCCAGCACGAAAGTGGTCAGGTGCTGACACACACACACACACACACACACACACACACACACACACACACACACACACACACACACACACACGGTCAACACACACACACACAGTCAACACACATACACAAACACAGGCAAACCGTGGCAGCCAGGATGGCCCCGAGGACTGTTGCTAGGCAGAACTCACCTCCACCTGGTACTGAGACGTCTCAGTCACACTGTTGATGCTGCTGCTGCTGAACAGCTTCCTGTGTTCTGAGGAGACATACACACACACAGCAATCCGTGGATAGAAACACACACACACAGCAGTCAGTGGACAGAAACACACACACACACACACACACACACACACACACACACACACACACACACAGGCTCACTGACTCTTCTTTCTGCTGGAAGGTTTCAGGAAATAGTCTGGTTCACTTCCTGTTTCGGCGAAACAAGACTTGCTCTGATTTGTGCAAACGGACAGAGTGGCTCGGCCAATCAGGAGGCTGGCTGTGTGAACTCACCGTAGAGAGATCTGCCACGGGACGGCTTGCTGCTGGGGGCGTCAGCACCGTGGCCACTAGGGGGCAGCACAACAACAACAACAACAACAGACAGCCTCAGGTCAGACGTGTCGGTCAGCGGTAAGCATGTCATTACCCAGAATTCCCAGCTGTTTCCGGGGACAAACATCAGGGTCGTGGACCAGCCACTGTGACCTCATTAGGCCCAACTCATTAAACGAGTGGATCAATCAGCAGGGAGCATGTGCACGTGCTCAGTGCTGATTGAACATATCAAGTTTCCATGAAAATGGGAGAATTTTCGACCAGAAGGGGGCAGCTAGCCGCAGCTAGCGCTGCTGGCTTTAGCCGGGCGCTACGCCGCCCCCTGCTGGCTGGCCAAAGAACACAGAGACACAGCATTGGGAGGAGGAGGAGGCACTGACTTGATGTGGGCGTCGCCGGCGGTCTCAGGCTGGTGGCCGTCCATCCTGCTGCAGAGGGGGCTCAGCTGCAAACACACACACACACACACACACACACACACACACACACACACACACACACAGCGTTAGTCAACTTGGAATCTGCTTAGCAGCTTTAATCAGAGTTCTTCACGCTGCCCCTGAACACACTGAACCACGTCTGATTGCTTTTCCCACGGCGGCCTGGGGGTGGCCACACCCCCCTGTCCAGTCGCCACGGCAACGACGGCCACGGCAACGGCCACGGCAACGGAGCAGAGGAGCTGCGAGGCGGCGCTGAGGGAGGAGGAGGAGAAGAGGAAGAAAAGCGGGACTGAAGAGACCAGGGCCGTGTTGTTGACCTGGTGTCCTGAGCCCCAGTGAGCAGCCTACTTCCTGTTTTCAAGGAGACACTGCTGCTTCCTGATTGGTTAATATTTGAGCACCGCTAACAGAGTGCGGTGCTAAAGTCCACCTGACCTGCCAACGCAGGGGGCGGGGCCTCCTGCTGCTGACCGAAAGCAGAGGAAGAAAAGAGGATTGTGAAGAAGATTTAACACTCTCTCTCTCTCTCTCTCTCTCTCACACACACACACACACACACACACACACACACACACACACACACACACACACACACACACACACACACACACACACTAATCCCTCCTGTCCTGTTCTATTCTCATGTCTGAAACTTGGTGCCTGTTCTGTCCGTTAGTCCCACCCTTCAGAAGTTGGAGGGCCAATCAGGCGGCGGTGTGCTCCAGCTCTGGTTCTGAGGTTTCGACCACACGTTCTGCCGTCATCAGGAGCCACAGCATCGACCTGCACTCCCCTGACCTCTGACCCCGCACAGACTGCCGCCCTGCAGGCAGCCGCATCGACTGCGACCTACTTTCCAGACGCCACGTTTTGCAGCACCTGGACATGCTTTACTGCAGCAGTGTCCTCTGAAGATACTTCACTGACTGCAGCGGCAGCAACCTTTACTGCAGGTTGCCCCGCTCCCCTGGAGTCTCTCACCTCAAGACACCACCTAGATTATAATCTAGAGAACAATCAGATTGATGACGTCACAGGATTCCATTGATCCTGATTGGCTGACTGGGTCAGTCGATCAGCTCTGCCATTGATTGGCTTGTCTCACATTTTCTGCTGCAGATGTGATGCTAACAAAGCTAACAGAGCTAGGCTAAGCGTTGTACCTCCGTCGACAGACTTTACGCTAAAAAAAAGGAAAAGCATGTCAACATTCAGGAACTCCTACTTCTTGTTGTTCTTTCACAATAAAAGAACCGCAACACTCACTTCCTGTCGGGGCACGTCCTGACTTTCCGTTTGTTCATTCTAGTCTGCGGCAGTCCTGGGTCAACTACATCCCGTCGCCTCTTCAACCTGAGCAGGTACGCGGCGTCACAGATTACCCACAATCCCGCTGGAGCAGGATTTACTGCCACGCTGAAGGCCAGTGCGAGTCTAAGCCGCTAATTAATCAGCAAGTGGGAGGTTGTGGGGGTTTGGCAACCAGATGGCAGGTATGACACACGCACACAAACATGCACCTCCTGAAGACAGGACAGACAGAAGCAGCTGATCACTTATCACATCATCATGAGGCTTTTTCACACAAATTCAACACAATTCAACACGATTGTATCAGGAACATCTCAGTGGAGGGGGGTGTATCAGGAAAGCGGGAAAAATAAAGTTATGACGGGACCAAATGTTGCAGTCAACACCTTCTGATGTCACGCAAAGAGGCCTCGTCAGCTGATCGTTGATCTGATCAGGTGGTCAGTGACGTTGATCACTGGTCAACAGGAATCATCACAACACCGAAGCCGCAAAACACACAGAAAAAAACCTCCCAGTCAAGCCTGCAGGTGACATGACCTCGACACTGTCACTCCCACATGACCACAACAGAGAGCTAGCCTGGAGCTAGCAGCTAGCTCTCCAGTACCACCACCAAGGCCACTAGGGGCAGTGTTCAGCAGCAGGGGAGGAGTGCCCCCGTGGTGGAGGTGACAACCCACCAATGAGACTACTGGAGGGAGATGAGACTGCGGTGTCACATGACACCCTGACCTCTGACCTACAGCCGCAGTGACTCGCCAGTCCACACGCTCACTGGTGTCTCTGGTCTGGAACTGGTCCCAGTGGTTGACTATAAACACTAGTAGTGTCCTTCATCGCCCCTACTGTCACTCCATAGCCACTACACAGGGGGCTTCACCATGTTGTCAAGGTGTCTGAATCCTGAGTGAACATCAGTATTCACTGGATGGTGCACTCAATGTATCCCACAATGCATTGCAACAAGTAGTGTACAACTAATGCTTACTAGCCCGGCAGTGTATATCCCATCATGCATTGCATTCACGCTGACATACAGGTAGAAAAGATGAGTGTTTTTGAAGATGCTTAGCATGTACTTGTCACGAAAATACACATATATGTCTAACTTATATGTTTAATTTCTAATTGATTTATTACCACCTGTTGCCAGGATGTTTTAATAATGACGTCATTAACGGCGCTAAGGATAGTGCCCGAAAGTTTTTTGACATTGGCAAATGAGTCACTACACAAGTACATATAATTCCCAATATAGGCAGAAGAGATCCAGTGACTGATTTCGGAACCAGCCTCATTCTGCACTTTTCTCCCGGCGGTCCCGTGACGGACTGAGCGGTGTGCGACTTCCGTTCAGAGCCGCTGTTCCGGTGCAGAAAGGTGAGCTCACCTGCAGGTGCGAGCTTCATCAATAATCCGGGGCTCCGTCATGGCTCCGCTCGCTCGGCTCTTCTGGTCCGGGTCCGAGTTCGGGTCCTGGTCCTGATCCGGTCCTCGGCTCTCGGCTCTCGGCTCGGCTGCCTGGTGTCTCTGCTGCGGTCTGGACGCTGTGATCCTGCAGCTCCGCTCCGCTCACTGACTGGACAGGCTGCCGGGGGGCGGAGCTTCCTCCTCCAACATGAAGGTGTTGCCGGGGCAGCCCGGTGGCCCCGGGCGGGTGATCCACAGCGCCATCTGCTGGCGGACTGACTGACAGGCCAGCAGGCTCTTGGTCGGAGTGCTGCAGGTGCGGAACCTGTCGGTGACAGTGTCGGTGTGAAGGATCAGCAGCTTCTGTCTGAAAGAAGGACAGCACTGCCCCCCGCTGGTGAGCGCAGGCTCTGCAGCCTTCAGCCACAGCAAACATAGCGGCTGCTGAAGCTGCTGAGCGAAAATGATCATCAGTGGATGTGAATCATCTGATTGGACGGCTGTTGAGCGACCACTGGAGGCTGTAGGTGGTCACCTGCTGTTCACCTTGGACAGGTGAGCTCCGCCCACTTTGAGGTAATGTGACCCAGGATGGTTGAAGGTTTGGTTAGTGGCCAACCAAACCTTCAACTCCTCTCTTGGCCCCCTCCCACTTTGCCAACCCACCTGTCTTTCCCTGACTCCGCCCACCTTTTCTGACCCCTCCCACCGTGGTCACTTTCTCCTTAAAATTACCACCAACTTGCAGCAATCCTACACGTTGAATTAACAGCTGCTGTTTATGTGATGTCATTACACAGTGTGTCCATCAGAGGGCGCTGTGGAGGGAAGTTTGTCTCTGATTCTATTATGTGTATCATTATTGTATTATATTGTGCTTTAATATAATATCAAATGTATTTTGATGAATTTCTTTCAAAAAATAAAACAGTAAGAGAAAACAACTCAAATCATTCAGTTTATAAATCAACATGTCCAATCACAGCACAGCAGGCCCCGCCCCCCACACACGATCAATCATTCATTTCATCATCATCATCATCATCATCACAGTAGCACAATTTAAAAAAATCACACGTGAGAACCTTCTGATATCAACTGATGTTCTGCTTGCTGTTAGGCGCTATGCTAACGATCGGCGCTACACGGCGTCTGTTTGTCCGTCTGTCTGTGGTCGGGTCATGTGACCCAGCAGAGCTCAGCCTGCAGCCGCAGCCAACCTGCAGCAGGTTGACTTTGAGCCAGGTGAAAGCGGGGCCCCGCCCCCTCTTCCAGGCCCCGCCCCCTCAGGACACCTGAATGAGCTCCATGCTGCCGGAGAAGCCGTCCTGATTGGCTCTCTCCTCGCCGTCGCGCCGGCCTTCCCCCAGCTCCATGTGGCAGCTGCGTCTCTTCAGCTGCTTCTCGAAGCTGCTCTCCTCGTGCCAGCTGCGCCTGGAGTCGCCGCTGCCGCTGGGCGGCCCCCGCCACCGCCGCGCTGCACCGCCTCGGGCCGCGCCGCACGCTGCCACGCCACTGCCGCCGCCGCCCAGGATGGCGGAGGTGGAGTAGAAGAGGGCGGAGTCAAGGTACCACCCCCCTGCCAGCAGGACGTCCGAGTGCCAGCCCTTCAGCAGGGCGCCGCCCGGCCACGCCCCTGGCCCCGCCCCTGCCAGGTGCTGCTGGCTGCTAGACAGCCCCAGCAGGAAGCCGGCGGTGGCCCCGCCCCCTCCTGCGGCACTAGGACAGGGTGGAGGTCTGGGGGGCGGAGTCTCTGGGCTTGACTGCTCCGACACCTCCTCCACCGGGGAGAACTGACACGCCTTCCCACCGCCGCCGCCCTCCTTGTCACCTGGCCCCGCCCCCTGGGAGGCCATGCCCACCGACTCCCCAAACGACTTGATGTCCAATGAGAAAGAGCGCTTGAGGCGGGCGCTGCTGTCGCTGAGCTGCAGGCCGCCCAGCGCCAGCGCCAGGCGCGGCTCCTCGCCACCGTCGTGCCAATACGCAGGGCAGCGCCAGCGGCTCCAGCTGGCCCGCCCCCGCTGCAGGCCCGTCTCCTCGGGCCGGGCCGGGCCCTCGGCGCCGGCCTGCAGGGGGGCTGAGGAAGGGGTCTTGATCTTCTTCTCAAAGTCCAGCAATTGACCCAGGAAGTTGAAGTTGGGCGAGATGGTGGGGCGTTTCTCCTTCACGAACCTGACGAGAAAGACAGAGAGCGAGTCAGTGGTGGCCGGGGCCGAGGCGAGGCGTGGCGTGGCGCGGCCAATGTGGAGCTGACCGGTAGGCCTCGTCCAGGGACAGGTCCATCCTCTTCATGATGTAGGCGATGGCGATGGTGGCGGAGCGGGAGATGCCGGCCAGGCAGTGGACCAGGACTCGACTGTTGGAGGCCTTGGCCTTCTCTGCAAGGAGCAACGACTGGGGTTAACCACCGGAGAGGAGGAGAAGGAGGAGTAGGAGCAAGAGGAGGAGGAGGAGAAGGTGGAGCAGGAAGAGAAGGAGGAGGAGGAGGAGGAGCAGGGGGAAGAGCTGGAGGAAGAGGAGGAGGAGCAAGAGAAGGAGGAGGAGGAGCAGGTGGAGCAAGAGAAGGAGGGGAAGGAGCAGGAGGAACAGGAGGAGGAGGGGGAGGAGCAAGAGAAGGAGGAGGAGGAGCAGGAGGAACAGGAGGAGGAGGGGGAGGAGCAGGAGAAGGCAGAGGAGGAAGAGGGGGAGGAGGAGAGGAATCAGGAGGAGGAAGAGAAGGAGGAGCAGGAGGAGGAGCCATCCACCTATGAAGTCCAACGAGCGGTCCAGCCAGGGCAGGATCTTCTCGCAGAAGGAGTCGTTGACAGGAACCCGCAGGAAGTGGGCGTCGGCTATGAAGGGGGGCTGCGGGCAGGTGTGGCTGGCGTTGAGCACGAAGCCTATGGCGTTCTGACGCATCAGCTCCTGGAGGGAGGAGGAGGAGAAGAAGGGTCAGAGGGGGACACAGCCCCTCCCCCATACACCCCCATCCCCCCAGAGGTCTCCTCTCACCTGGTCCAGGACGTCCCGCTGGCAGCCCAGGTACAGGTGTGGCAGGATGCGGGTGGGGCCGCTGGTGGTCATTGGGGGGCCGGGCTGAGAGGGTCCGGGGGGAGGCGGGGGGGACTTGCCCTCACACAGGCCGGGGAACAGACTGGAGAACCTGGAGAAGCCTCCTGAGGAGGAGCAGGGGAAGGTCAAACCGGCGCTCCCTCTGAGGCCCCGCCGTCCCACTCACATGAAGCCCCGCCCCCACACTCACCGGACAGCAGGTGGACCGACGGGAAGCTCCGGCCCAGTTTGAGCAGCAGGACGCCCAGGAAGGAGTCGGCACCGACGGTCGCAGGGTCCGACGAGCTCTGGTCGTAGACCACAACCTCCTGGTGCTCCTGCAGCTACACACACACACACACACACACACACATGGTGTCACGGTGGTGACCTGAGGAGTAGGTGGAGGAGGAGCAGAACAGGTGTCGAACTGAGGAGGAGCAGGAGGTAGAGGAGGAGGAGGAGGAGCAAGAGGAGGAGGAGAAGCAGCAGCAGGTGGCGATCTGAGAAGGAGGAGGAAAAGTAGGAGTAGGAGGAGGAGAAGATGAGAAGGAGGTGGAGGAGGAGGGGAAGGAGGAGCAGGAGGAAGAGCAGCAGCAGGTGGCGACCAGAGAAAGAGGAGGAAGTGGAGGAGGAGGAGGAGGAGCAGGAGCAGTGCTGGGCCTCACCTTCTTCCTGGCCGAGTGCTGCAGCAGCTCCTGGATGTGGACCTTGTCCTGCTGCAGCCTCCTCTTCATCAGCTTGGAGCAGTTGACGCTGACAGCCTCCAGGATGTGGGAGGAGTTGTAGTCCACGAAGGGCCGGCTGTCAATCAGCACCACCCGTTCTAGCCCCGCCTCCAGAAGGGCCACCAGGGCCTCCGCCCCAATGGGCCGCACGGCCCCCTGGGACCCCTGGCCCCGCCCCCCTGAGGCTTCCAGCATGGCAGGGCGCCGCTCTGTCTCTAGCCCCGCCCCCTCCAAGCCTCCCCTCCTGGGTGGCGGTGCAGAGGTCACAGGTCACAGGTCGGCGCTCACAGGAAGAAGAAGAGCTGCATTGTGTTTGTCAGTTGTGAGGTCCTCCTGAAGGCTCTGGGCAGGGAGACTGTGTGTGTGTGGTGTGTGTGTGTGTGAGTGTGTGTGTGTGTCCAGGGGGCGGGGTCTCTGCAAGCTCCTGAGCGGAGCTCTGATGACATCACGACGCTCAGCCGCTTCCCTCTGAAAGACAAACGACAAGTTGAGCCACTAAAACAGGCGTGGCGCATCAAAGCAACATGTTTTCTCCATATCCCATGATAGATTTTTTTTTTTTCCTCCTATGAGGTGGCTCACCAAAACACTCCATCCACCTGCTGCTGCTCCGGCCCCTCTGTCACATTTTACAACCCATTGTGGCCCCACCAGTCAAAAAGTTTGACCACCCCGTTCTAGACGGTCCAGGCATGGTTCTAGGTGGTCCTAGGTAGTTCTGTGTTGTTCTAGGTGGTTCTGCAGGGGATCTAGGAAGTTCTAGGAGATTTTAGCGATGCGGCAGCCAGCCGTGGAGATTGATGAGGTCGCACACCGGTCACGGTGGTGACAGAAAACTCGCAGAGTCAGCTTGTTTGATTAAATACCGAGTGGTGAACGCGTTTTCAGAGACAAGCCGCGGGCCACTTAAAATCATTTGGCGGGCCACATTTAGACATGCCTGTTCTAGAAGTTTCTATGTGGTTCTGCGTTGTTCTGGAGTAGTTCTGTGGGAGTTCTAGGAAGTTCTAGGTGATTCTTTGATTGTTCTAGGTGGTGGTTCTGGACACAGCATGGCCAAAATAGGAAACTCCAAACTATATTCATATTTCTCCTATGAAGTGGGTCACCCAAAACACTACATCCATCTGCTGGTGCTCCGTCCCCCTCTTGAGAAAACCTTAGAACCCACTGTGGCCCCACCATCAAACAGTTGGCCCACCCTGGTCTGAAAGGACAGTTCACCTAAAACTGCGTACAGGTTCAGCTGGATAATTCTGGGATGTCTGCAGGGAGCCAATCACAGGAAGCTCTGCTGTTGAGGTGGACCTGGTTCTTCTCACCAAAACACACACGCACGCACACACAAACACAAACACCTCCTCCCATGGCTCATCCTCACTCAGCACCTTTGTGATGTCACTCACAATTGGTCTCACACCCCTAGCCAGGTGGGCCCCCCCTTCCCTTCCCAACATGTGGAAGGTCAGCCTGAGTTTTAGCAGCAGGCTGCAAACAGTGGGCTAACAATGCTGCTCACTGTGTTGAAAGCCTCCTGTAAGCCAGCCCCCATACTCCCAACACACACACACACACACACACACACACACACACACACACCATCTAACTTTATTATCATATCACCTGGATGTGGGCGGAGCAACTCTATATGACGTCACCCAACTTTTGGGCTGAATTCACTGTTACTGACGCAAAGTTCCGCCGCCCCCCCTCAAAAGTTTCTCTGGTCCGGGTCACACCGAGGGTCACTGTCAACTGTCCAGAGCTCGACTCGTTGATCGGAACCGAACTCGCTCCACGAGCCGAGCCGAACGGGCGGCGGGCGACATTTTCCTGCTCCGACACGCCGAGCGCCGCCGACACGCTCCTGGCCCGGACCGCGACGACTCGTTTGTTAACTCACCGGAACTCGACGTGCCGGGGCAGCGGGCGGCCCGAGGAGTCCGACCCGGTCCACCGGCGGGGTTTGGCCCGCGGAGGGCGGACGGTTCGGGGCTTTTTCTAGCCCGACTGGATCGCAGCTAGAGAGTCGCTCTGCGGAGTCCGGCTGCCATGAGAGATGAGGTCATTGCGTTAAAAATAAAACCATGACGTCATACAAGCTCCACTACAGCCGAACCCACGGCGCATGCGCGGGCTGACGGGATCGAAACATCCGGAAAAGAAAATCCCACGCGAAAAACAGCGAAAACTGGCAGCTGAAGGACATCGAGAGTCCGATGAAGAAAAAGAAGACGAAGAAGAAGAAGGAGCAGCGTGGGTCCACTTCCGCATCGCGGCCACTTTACCGAGAAGTACCCAAGCATCGCGATAACTGCCGCAAGTCTCACATTACGTCAGCAGGAAGTGGAAGTAAACAGAAAAACAAGACGGCTGCTGTGTTTTGCCCCGAATCCAGTTGTTGGCCACTTGTCGAAACGCAGCGAGACTTGCTGTTTTCATTATTAAACTTTTTACTTTTTTTTCTTTCCCTCCTCCTGGAGGTTTCACTTTCCGCCGCTGAACAGCAGCAGCGCCAGCTTAACCACCGTCCTTCCGCGCGGAGCAGCGAGCAGCAGTTAGTACGCTAGCCGAGCCAACATGGACGACAACAAGGTGAGCTGGACCGACCGAGGCGGGCCGGGAGAACCTGCTCTAGAACCTCCGGCTGAGCCGAACTCCAGCTAACTAGCACGGCCGTTGCGCTAGCACGGCGTTACATCATTACATCATTACTACACTACACTACACTGGAGCTTCGGTGGAAATGCGGCCGTTTTAAACCTGATTTATAATCTGTAAACATGTTGTTTTTGACATGGCAGTTCGTTTCTTAGTGTGTCACGTGACTAATATCTGACAGGTTCTGCCTGACACATCAGCATCTCTAGTTTTAGACGATGATGTTGATTTTGATGATGAGTGCCTCTCCAGGTCTGCGTTCCCATCACTCACCTGGATGATCAGCTGTTTACATCTGTGTGTGTGTGTGTGTGTGTGTGTGTGTGTGTGTCCTGTCTGTCCAGATGGTGGCCGGGAAGGTGAAGAAACCTGGGAAACGCGGCCGCAAGCCTGCCAAGATCGACCTGAAAGCCAAGCTCGAGCGCAGCCGGCAGAGCGCCAGGGAGTGTCGGGCCCGCAAGAAACTGAGGTACCAGTACCTGGAGGAGCTGGTGTCCAGCAAGGAGAGGGCCATCTGTGCACTGCGGGAGGAGCTGGAGATGGTAAACACACACACACACACACACACACACACACACACACACCACCTGAGGAGAAACAACAAACAACATTTTGACCTGGATGGTTGACAGACGTGAATTGTCCAGAGCTGAACAGGAAGTGTCTCTTGCTCATTTCCTGTGCAGTACAAGCAGTGGTGCTCGGCCATGGACCAGGGCAAGATCCCCTCAGAGATCAAGGCCCTGCTCACCGGGGAGGACCACAAGATTCCAGCAGGGGGCAGCAGCACCAAGAGCAGCAAGAGCAGCAAGACAGCCGTGAGCAGCAGCAGTCAGGGTTGATTGCTGGGGCTCCGCCCACTTCCTGTGTCCCGTCAGCCAGGCGTTGGACTGTTGATTGCTGCCCCCCCTCCACCTCCTCAGGGGAACGTGGTGGAGAGGCTGGGAGAGGTCGGAGGTCAGCAGCTGGATGGAATCATTTCCAGTCTCTTGTAAAAAAAATCTGTCCATCAACTATTGAGTCTTCTTCAAGAACCATCAGCGTGACATCATCAGCCAGAAGTCACATGATTGACTAATAGACAAGAGAGCGTGATGTGTGCGATGTGTTGTTTATCGCCTTTGTCAATAGGGGGCGTCCTTGTTTGTTTGCTTAATGCATAATTATAAACTGAAGCACTTTATGGCATGACTGTACAACAGAACCTGCTCTGAATAAACGTCAGTTTGGTTTCCTGCCACCAGGGGTCACTGTGTGTGTCTGAGAAGAAACCCATTGGTTGTGAATGTTCTTCGTCTTTGGGCTGGTCCTCAGTACAACCCAACTAATCACCTGCCTCACCTGTGCAGACCGATATTAATGATGATGGATATTTGAGAAGATGAAGGAACTGCTGGGTCCAACCACATTCAAGATTGACCCAAAAAAAAATTTCTCCCGACATGTTTCAGTCACCTCAGTTTTTGTTCAGAAACAGACTTTAATTTAAACGGTATGAACACACGGGCAGCGTCATGTTTCTCCGCTTCATTGCACGACACACAACCATCAACCTGGTCTAGCTGCGGCGGCGTTCGTGCTTTAGCATTGCTAGCCAGCTCACATTGACTCTGTGTAGCGAAGCCCATGACAACTGTTAGTGTTAGCGTTTAGCACAAATGTCACATGTTTTAGCGCATCAGCTTACTACTAAAGATGACAGCGGCGGACACAAGTTAGCGAGTTAGCGACATGGCTTCAAATCACAAATCTGATGCAGGAACGTAGCGCACACAAACACACAATGTTGGGGTCAAAGGTCAAGTATAAAAAAAGGGGGTCAACCGCAGCCCGCCTCCAACATGGCCGTCCATAGGACTTGAGTGTCTCCTGTTGGCTAAGCTGCCCAGGCTAGTGTGTTCTGGCTAGCCCTGGCTAGCCTGTCCCAGCCAGCGTGATCTGGTTAGCCCCAGCTAGCTAGTCCCTGGTAGCGTGTCCTGGGTAGCATGTCCCTGCTAGCCATAGCTAGCCTGTCCTGGCTAGCCCTAGCTAGCCTGTCCCCGGCTAGCGTGTCCTGGCTTGCCCCCGCTAGCCTGTCCTGACTAGCGTGTCCCTACTAGCCCTGGCTAGCCTGTCTCCAGCTATTCCCGCCGCTCAGACAAAAGTGTTGCTGGGGTTGCTGTTGGTGGGCCACGCCAGCTTCTTCTCTTTGGCCTCATGGTCAAAGGTGCTGTACACAGCTGAGTCCTTGGCCGCCGCCGCCTTGGCCTGTGTGGACACGTCGACCACACCCACATGGTTCTTCTTGGCCATGCGCGAGCTGGCAGTAATGGTGTAGGCATTGCTGCGGTAGCACTTCATGGAGGACATGCAGAAGGTCTCCCTCATGCCCCGCCGAAAGTTGGCGTTGTACACCGAGTAGAGCGTGGGCTTGGACGCTGCCGAGCCCAGCGACAGCCAGGCTACAGCGGCGAAGAGCAGCGCCCCCTGGCGGGATGGCCCCTCCGCCTCGCCGGGGTGCCACAGCTGCGCCACATAGAAGGGCGTCCAGGTGAGAAAGAAGAGCGAGTTGAGCACCAGGAACATCTTGACGGTCTTGACCTTAGTCCGCGGCACCACATTGGTGGTGCGGCGCAGGGCGTGGCCATCAGCGCCCAGCCGCCAGATGTGGCGGACCACCCGCTGGTAGAAGAAGACCACCAGCGCCGCCGGCGCCACGCAGCCCACCAGCAGGTGGAGCGAGGCGTAGGCCAGGCCGGCCCAGCTGTCGGCCAGGAAGAAACGGCAGTGGGCTGAGTCCACTGGGGTGGTGGGGCCACCATACAGGAAGAGGCAGGGCGAGACGAAGGCCGAGTCCAGCAGCCAGGAGGCGGCGATCATGCGCTTGGCCTTGTCCCGCGACACCTTGAAGCTGAGCGGGAACACGATGGTGTAGAATCGGTCAACGGCGATGGACAGCAGCACGAAGGCCTGCACGCCGGGGCACAGGTGCTGCAGGTAGCGCAGCGCCCTGCAGGCGGCGCCGCCCAGCGGCCAGCCACCCCACACCACCTGCAGCATGGCGAAGGGCGCCACGCCCAGGCTGAGCAGCAGGTCGGCACTGGCCAGCGACACCACAAAGTGGTTGGTGGTGGACTGGGTGCGCCGACTGCGCTGCACCACCAGGAGGACCAGCGAGTTGCCCACCACCGACACCAGCCAAAGCGCCGCCAGCACCGCGGCCAGCGCCCACACCTCGCCACCGCTTAGCTGGTAGGAGGCTGGGCCGTTGCCTGAGGAGGCGGAGGAGGAGGAAGGGGCGGCGGAGGGGGAGGGGCCGGTGGCATTGGGCGGGCCGGCAGAGCCGCCAGGGGCGGCGCAGGGTGGCGGCGGCGGCGAAGCGCTGGAGTTGTCACGCTCTGAGAAGTTGAAGGCGGCTTGGTAGCGGAAGGCCGGAGCGTAGAGGGAAGAGACCACGCCCACGGCGCCTGCAGAGGGGGCGTAGACCATTGCTGCACCCGGGGCGAGCTGGAGAGAGAGAGAGAGAGAGAGAGAGAGAGAGAGAGAGAGAGAGAGAGAGAGGGCAGGGGGAGGGGAAGAGAGAGGACGGCGTCACAACCAGAGGGACCAACACACACTTCACACACAAGTCAACACAACTAACCAGTCTTAACTAACACTCACTAACCTGAACTGACCTGGACCCAACTCACTGACACCAACTAAACCTGACCCTTACTCAACGAACTAAACCCAACTCACTCAAACTAACACTAACTAACCTGAAGTGACCCTGACCCATCTAACTAACCTCAACTAACACTGCCTAAGCTCAACTGGCCCTAACCCAACTAACTCTCACTCACCAAAACCCTTCACACACCAGTCAACACAACTAACTAACTCAGACTAACTCACAAACACTAACAAACCTAAACTCACCCTGATTGACCCCAACCACAGCTAACACTAGGTCAGTCAGTCCTGGCTGTTGAAGGTCGGGGTCACTCGGGGTTAGTGGGTGTGGTCTGGGCTCCAGCCCAGTGCGGTGTGGGTCTGTTTGTGTGTTGGTTGTGTTGCTGTGTCGCTCGCTGTGTCAGGTGGTTTTCCTCTGGGCTGATTGAGGCTGAGCGACCAACCAGCAGCTGCTTTATTTTATTAGCCCCACCCCCTGGGAGCTGCCCGCCGCACCCCGGGAGCGCTAACGAGCTGAGGGTCTGCTCCCTCCGGTGGATCCAGATCCCCCGCCCACCTCACCTGAGGAAACACCACCGCTTCTACCAGAACTGAAGGAGCTCGGTAGCGCCACTATTTGGTCACTCACCGAGTTCACTCTGTTCTTATTGGTCTGATTATTAACCAGTAAGACAATTACAATAAATAGTATTGTGTAGCAGTATAGTAGCATGGACAATACGATTAATAAGGGGTGGGGTGTTGTTCCCAGCTATGAAGTGGTGGTGGGACCTCCCCGTCACGCTGGCTCCGGATGACGTCATCAACTCAAGATGACGGCCACCCATGTCAACGGACATCAGGTGGGAAATTGCGAGGCGCCGAGTCACGTGACCGCGCATGACGTAAACAACGGGGCTGTGACGTCACCGCGACAGTCGGAGCCGCCGGAAGTTGAAGCTGCTTTCACGCCGTCAACATGTCGTCAATTCATTAAAAGACACCGAAGAAGAAGAAGAAGAAGAAGAAGAAGAAGAAGAAGAAGAAGAAGAGGAGGAGGAAGAAGAAGCCACACCTGCAGTATGACGGTGGGAAAAGAAGGTGCAAGAGCGCTGCCACTCGGTCATGCTGACATGAAACATGGATCCGTGATCTCACCTTCAAAATGGTTCCATCCTCCCGCAGGCGGCTGCGGCCTGTCCGGCCACGGAGCTCCGAAGCCCGGGGCCCGGAGCCGAGCGACGGCCAGCTGCGGAGCTCCGCTCGGCGGTCAGAGGCGAGCAAGAGGCGGCCGAATAGAGGCTTCCAGCGGCGGAGGGACGAAGATGTTTAGGGCCGCTTCATGCTGCTGCTGCTGCTGCTGTGGCGGTCCGTGAAGGTAGCACGACGTGTTGTTTTTCTGTCTGACTGTCCGTCCGTCCGTCCGTCAGTCTGTTTCCTGCCGGAGCTGCTGATGATGAGGCTGAGCAGGGGCGGACTGAAGCGATCCGGGGCCACAGCCCCCCCGCCCACTACCACACTGCGCCTGTGTTTACAAGCTGTTAATAATAATAATAATAATAATAATAATAATAATAATAATAACGTTTTTCAAACGATGAGACAATTATTATTAAGTACAAATAAAAACATATAATAATATAAATTGGAAGCCCAGTTAGACCAGGCATCTAGCTGCGTTAGCAATCAGCAGGGCAAAGCAATGCTTCCTGTTTAGTAGCTCACAAAAAAAAAAAGATTCTGGCTTAAGTTAGCATTTTTGTGCTAACATGGGAGGGGGATGTGGAGGTGATGTGACGGCATTAATTGTTCTGTTTCTGTTTTATCATGTGATCATTTCGATGAACACATGACAGTGAGCCCCCCCACCGCCACCATAAAAGGAGATGAGGATGTCAGTCCCTCCTCATTGGCTGCTTGGTACTGTCGTGGCCGGTTGCCATGGCAACTGCAGCAGGAGATGAGAGTCTCCAGCAGGCCCGTTGCTATGGGCGACCAGCTGGCCTGCTGCAGGCAGCAGGCTGAGTCAGCAGCGGTGACTCAGTGACATTGCCGCGGTCATGTGACCCAGACCGTCGCCATGGAAACGAACAGGAAACAAAAAAACCTGCTGAGGATTCATATTTTTTTTTAAATAAAAACTTCTTGTAGAGCGTCAGGAATTCATTTTTACATTTCATTTTTTCGCCCCCTTTCCTCCATCTGTGGTGACCTGAATGAAGCTCCAGCTGATTGGCTGCAGGGTTAATGGGTGGGTGGAGCCTGCTGACGGAATACTTTCAACAGGTCCCCTTTCATTTCTTTTTTTTAGGCTCATTTAAAATTCCTTGCCTTGGAACTAATTTTACAGCGATTTCACAGTGACATTATGATGACTGATGACCAGCAGGGGGCGACACTCAGACCTTCTGGAGGTTTTTTTTTTTATT
Source organism: Thamnaconus septentrionalis (assembly GCA_009823395.1). Taxonomy (NCBI): domain Eukaryota; kingdom Metazoa; phylum Chordata; class Actinopteri; order Tetraodontiformes; family Monacanthidae; genus Thamnaconus; species Thamnaconus septentrionalis. The sequence goes on along the minus strand of CM020502.1, from coordinate 28,756,237 downwards.
ATCATTATTTACACATTCCAAACAGTCGCTAAGTATTTCAACATAGGCAGAAGAAGAGAAGCGGAGCTGCTGAGGGACGTATTGATAAGCGATTGGTTAGCTTCCATCGACAGCCCCCTTGCCGCCTTCTTCTTCTTCTTCCTCCTCCTCCTCCTCTGGTTAAAATGAGTTGAACTGGTTACACATGAATATTTGGGAATTTTTAAAAGAGAGCAAAGATCCGAATGCACAGAAATAAAAAAAAAAACTTCAAAACTGAACTTTGATTGGACAGAAATAAATACAGTCAGCGTCGCAGTTAAACTGGCTTCAAACTCCTTCCCCATTGGCTGACGGGTCTGGTCACATGACGGCAGTCAGGAGGAGGCGGGGATGGGGGGGATATTTACAGACGACGGTGGTTCTGGATCTGGTTCTGGTTCCGATGGCCAGAGGTTCATCCTCTCAGGCCGCCGTCCAGCGTCAGCGTCCCGAACCTGGCACAGGGACACAGGGTCAGCTCTAGATCTTGTCTCCGCCCAGAGGGAGGAGGGGGAAGGGGGAGCAGTGCAGCAATGTGATGGATGGCTGCTCCCCTGGCGCTAGGCTAGGCTAGGCTAGGCTAATGACGGATAGGCTAACCTCTCCAGGAAGTGGTTGTTCTCGGCCAGCTCTTTGACCACGCCCTCCATCTCCTCCTTCAGCTTTTTCATTCTGGAGCAACACACACACACACACACACGATGTTCGCAGCAAGTTAACAGGGGCAGGCTCCACCCACTACCTGGTGGGAGGGGGGGGGGCATGGGGAGAGCCTTGAGAGTCATGTGACCAGGGTGCTCACCCCAGCGTCATCTCCACCAAGGTGTTCTGGCTCAGGTAGGCCTGCGACTTCATCCCACTGGAGACCAGGGGGAGGAGCTTCTGAGGCAGCTGGTCCTGCAGCTGCACACACACACACACACACACACAGCGGTGAGGTGAGGAGTCAGCTGATCTGACTCTGTGTGTGTGTGTGTGTGTGTGTGTGTGTGTGTGTGTGTGTAAGTACCTTGATGGCGCTCTCCATCAGCACCATCACCTCCTTCTCGATGCCGCCCAGCTGAGCCGACAGACCGAGGAGCTGCTTCCTGACATGAAGAACCTTCCTGAAAACACAAGACGGGGGGGTGGGGAGGGGTCATGCGGCGAGGAGGGGTGGGGGTGTGGGGGCTATGTGTGTGCGCCCGTGCGTGTATGTGTGTTCCACTGACCTCATCCACTCCTCGCTCTTGGAGATGAAGAGTCGGTATTTCATGGCACACTCCTCCGTGAACAGAGAACGAGCTTTACTGGCGTGAAGGACCAGCTTCTGCCTGATACACACACACACACACACACACACACACACACACACACACACACACACACACACACACACACACACACACACACACACACACACACACTTGAGTTCACTGTGCTGCCCCTCCAGTGCAGTTAATCTAGCTAAACATGTTCCTACGTCTTAACGACAAAACCTAAATACGGTAATAAAAAACTGGTCATGGAAAGACTTAAACTTGGAAAAATCTCTCAAATATGGCGAAAAGGTCTTGACGCTCTCATGAGGTGGTTTTTCAGACGTATTGATATGGAGGTATATCACAAAAGGGTCATGGAAACACTTTTTCCGCATTTACGCGTCAGTGGACGTGACGTATGTGGTCACGTGACCAGTTCACTTCAAGTGAAAATGGCGCGTTATCATTCGAAGGAGGAGGAGACAGAGAGATATTTTTTTTACAAGTAATCAGAGACAAAAGTATAACAACCAATTCTTGACGGCAAACAGACGTAAGGAAATATTGCTTTTATTGTGAAAAAAAAACTGTCCGGGAAATGCAGCTACTGAGTCACTGGATCACTGAGTCATTCAGCAGTGTTAGTTTGTGTTCTTGTGTTGTCGACCTACTTGTCAAACTTGTGGATCTGCTCTTCGTTGTACGGCAGACCTGAGGACGGCGGGAGAAAGGATTAAAAAAAAAAAAAAAAAGTCACTTCCTGTCCTGTCATGTCTGCTCAGCTGACAGCAGCGGTTAGTGTCGAGCTACACAAGGCGTGTGTGCGTGTGTGTGTGTGTGCGTGTGCGTGTGTGTGTGTGAGAGAGAGACTCACGTCTCTCTGCTTTGTCCTTCTTGAACTGCTGGTAGATGGCAGTGATGGCGTCCAGCAGCACCTTGATCTTCTCCACACTGGAGAGACCAGATCAGTGTCACACAACCGCACACACACACACACACACACATACACATTCGCATGCACACAAACGCGCACGCGGCCCCTACTTCCGGTCCTCGGGGTGCGTTCCCACTTGTTGCGTCCAGCCGTCGGTCAGCAGACTTCCGGGGAGGAATTTGGTCTTGATGTCCTGAGTGGTTCGCTCCACCGGCTCCAATGAGCTGGAGATCTGGCACACACACACACACACACACACACACACACACACACACACACACACTCAGGGACACAGGTGTGGTGCAGGTGCAGGTGCAGCCTCTAGAGGTCAGTAGAAGACAAACTCACCCTGACGACCTTCTTGTGCATGTCTGAGATCTCGTCGTACTCTGAGGACATCACGTTGGCCGGCATCAGCACCTCCAAGCTGCAGAACACAGCGGTCATGTGACTCAGCTACAGTGTGTGTGTGTGTGTGTGTGTGTGTGTGTGTGTGTGGACTCACAGCTGCTCGGTCCTCTCCAGGATCTGATTGCAGAAGGTGCAGAGGTGCAGGACCTCGGTCTTCTTCTGGACGATCTCGCTGTAGTCCTCCTTCATCAGCTCACTGCACACACACACACACACACGCACACACGCACACACGCACATACACACACACACCATGTCCGGCCTGGTGCAGGAAGTGGGCAGACGCTGCTCTATGATTGGTGGGCTGTACTTACATGAGGCCGCGGACCCCCTTGCGGACCAGCTCCTGGTAGACCAGCAGGGACTCGGAGGTCTTCCACAGGTGACCCACGTCTCCAGCGAACGTCTGAAACAGCCAGCACACACACACACACACACAGTCAGGCCCCGCCCCCTGTCACACTGACCCCGGCCACCAAGCAGCAGGGGGCACTACCTTGGCGTAGCTGGCGTCCAGGTCCAGGTCGTAGCGGGGCTGGACCTTGGGGGGGCTCGCTGTGGAGGACAGGAGGTCAAAGGTCAGCTGAGGGTTAGCCGGAGGGAGGGCAGAGGTCAGGGGTCAGAAGGCGAGTCGTACGGTCTTCGAAGATGAGGCCGACGGTGGCCACCGACTCGCGGCTGACCAGCATGATGGGGTTGTCCCTGGAGGTCTTGGGGAAGGTCTTGGCCTGCCGATTGGGGTCCAGGATGAGGCGCCGGCCCTCGTACAGCAGCTCCTGGTTGTGCAGTGGGATGCTGGTCCTCCTCACCAGCAGCTCCTGGAAGAGCGCCACCCTGTGGACAACATGGAGGATAATGGAGCTTCAGGACCTTCATTATAGGCCTTCAGGACCTTCAAGACTTTCAGTCTGGACTTTCTAGACCTTTTGGACCCTCAGCCTGGACTTTCATTATGGACCTCCAGTCTAAACCTTCAGGACCTTCAAGACCTTCAGTCTAGACATTCAGGACCTTCAGAAACTTCAGCCTGGAACTTCAAGACCTTCTGGATCCTCAGCCTGGACTTTCATTATGGACCTTCAGGACCTTCTGGACCTTGTGTGCGTGTGTGTGTGTGCGTGTGTACTCACGTGTTGTATTCATGGATGTAGACGTGGTGCAGCGTGGCCTGCTGCAGGCTGAAGACGTAGACCACGGCTCGGTGGAGGATGTCGTTGGTCTCAGCGAAGAACTGATCGAAGCCCCAGCACTTCTCCTGGTCGGCCTCCAGGATGTTGGCCAGCACCGGCGTCAGCAGGCTCTGCAGACCCCTGCGGTGGGACACGACACACTGAGACCTCGCCCACGCCGCCCTGGACCCGCACCCCTGGCAGTGCCGGCCTACTTGGAGAGACTGCAGGAGACGGGCATCTCGGTGGTCCACTCGATCTTCCCGTTCTCACACTTCTGGTGTCCTGAGATGGTGCCGGACGGCTTCTCCGTGATGATCTTGTACCTGAGGAGCGGACGGCCATGTCAGAGATCACGCCCACCGGCCACCTCGCCACCTGCTTCCTCCCCCTCCTCCCCTCCTGCTCTTACATCACTTCCTTGTTCCTGCGCGGCCCCTCGAAGGGCCTGAAGGGGAGGCTGCCGGTGGCGGCGTGGTAGAAGGTCACGCCGATGCTCCACAGGTCCACTGTGGCGCCGTACTTCTTCTGGTGGTCCTTCCTCAGGACCGCGCGCTCGTACATGTCAGGGTGCTGCAGCGGGGGTGAAAGGGGAGGCATGGGGTCAGAGGTCAGGAGATGTGCGGGTCAACAGGAGGTTGCTTGCTGTACATAGATTGATTTGCGCTTTTGTAACGACTGTACAGTTTATTGTTGTACAGTTTTTTTTTAGTGCTGCAACAGTGCAGTCAAGAGGTCAAAAGGTCAGCTCAGGACTAACACTTCAGAGTGTGTGTGTGTGTCGTGTGTGAGAGAAAGTGTGTATAAGGGGCGTTCTCATAGCCTCGCCTCGCCACGGTGCGGTTGCAGGGCGTTCGCACTGGCCGCTACACGCTTGTAGGGGGCGCCGTTTTGGTACCTCAAGCGCTCAGGGTCCAAGCGACAAGAAGCGAGTTTAGTGGTGACGTAGCGACGAGCAGGGCACTGGATTGGCTCAGTGTCCTCGTCGATTTTCCCTGTCGGAGCGGACATCGACGCCAACTCCTTCGACACGGAACTTCCGTGTTCGCGAGTGTGTTCAACCATATTCACGAAAACGACGAGCGGCAAATGGCGAAGCGCTCGGAACAAATCGAGTTGCCCCTGGGTCAGGCGTGTTAAGCTAGGGAATCCGAGGAGTCTTGAGACGAGAGGAAATACGGATTCGTCGAGAGGACGTGGCTCTTCGCCGCGAGGAAGCCTCGAACACCGCAGCATTTAATAAAGTCGTCCTTGGCTCGCTAGGGCAGCTATTTCAAATAAGGAGGCGTGTTCACTGTCTGTTTTTCTGTTTGTTTGTTTTTAAATAAATGCCGTTTCCCGTTGTATCTGTCTCGTGTTTACTTTTGGTGAAAATATAAAGGTTGAACTACACCTTTACTCTCCCAGAAAACGAAACAATAAATTATAAATGTGCCTGCATAAATGATCAACGGTGACTTCAGTGAGGAAAAGTGTTCTTTCTTTAATAGAAAAGCAACCACAGACCGAGCAGCAGGTATGAAAAAACTTCTACTTTGTCCATCGCTGTGCTGTTGTGTATCGCACAGAAATAATGCTGTCGAAAACATTGTCTCGCTTTACCGCGTCGACTCCGCCCACGGTCTCGTGATCCGGGCGTCAACGAGAACACAATCGAACCGTGGCGAGGCGAGGCGCGGCGAGGCTATGAGAACACGCCCAGAGTGTGAGTGCGTGTTTGTGCGTGTGTGTATGAGTGTATGGGCAAGTGTGTGTGCGTATTAATGTGTGTGAGTGTGTGCATGTGTATGAATGTGTGTGCGAGTGTGTTTATGAGTGTATGAATGTGTGTGTGCGTGTGTGTCTGCGTCTCACCAGGTACTCCTCGGTGCCGTACAGCGAGACGAACTGCTCGTCGTCCTCCAGCTCGCGGGCGGCGCCGAAGTCGGTCAGCTTGTAGACGGAGCGGCCGTCCTCGCCGATCACCCGCATGATGTTGCCCGGCTTGATGTCGCGGTGCACGATGCCGTACTCCCGCAGGTGGTTCATACCTGCCACTGGAGACATTAAGGGGGGGGTCAGCGGTGGGGGGGCTAGAGGGTGACTGAAACAGGAAGCGGCGTCGGTGGCGAGGATGCTCACCAACGTCGTGCAGCACGATGAGGAATTCGTCCTCTGGGAGGCCGTAGGCGTTGGACGACTCCTCCAGGACGGTGTAGAGGCTCCCGCAGGGACAGTACTCCATCACCAGAACCTTGTGTCTGGTGTTGGACTGCACCACAGGAGAAGAAGAAGAAGAAGAAGAAGAAGAAGAAGAAGAAGAAGAAGAAGAAGAAGAAGAAGAAGAAGAAGAAGAAGAAGAAGAAGAAGAAGAAGAAGAATTAGTGCCTTCATTCAATGAGATAAAACAGATATGTATATTAGAAAATAGATGCAAATAGTGCAAGAATAAACTATAGCTATATATATATATATATATATATATATATATATATATTAGAAGACAAGAATATCTGTGTAAGTGTTTATCTTTCACTGCGGTGAAGAACTGTTTTCCTGAGCGCAGTCATACAGCCAGTGTACATGACTGCAGTCTACAGGTATGACCTGCAGGAGGGCGCTCCTTCCTGCACTGAGGGTGCAGCAGCAGTAGCCTGGAGCTGAAGGAGCTGCTCAGGCTCCCCCACCGCCCCTGCTGGCCCTGTCCCCTCCACCCTTGCCCCGCCCACCTCCTCCTCCACGGCGAACAGCTTGACGATGTTCTTGTGGTTGAGTTTCTTCAGGACCTCAAACTCCCTCATCTGGACGTCCAAGGGCCGCAGGAAGCTCAAGTTGTTGAACACCTTGACTGCGTACAGGTCGCCCGTTTTCTGCCCGGCACACACACACACACACACACACAGGTGAGTTGCCTCCTCCTCCAGGCTGACAGACAGCCACACAGTTCACCTGACCCCTACTCCGAGGTGTCTCTCTCACCTTGTGGCGTCCACGGTAAACATTGGCCGTAGCACCCTGACCCAGCAGGTCCGAGATCAGCCACAGGTAGTTGGTGGTGCTCTGCATCTTGGCGCCTGACACACACACAGACACAGAGTTTGACATCATTTGCTGGTCAACATCAATCTGAAATTGGGATTTTTCTTTACAGGTCTAAACTCTCTCTAGTCAGAACTGGAACCACGAGGTTCAGGTGTGACCAAGGACCCGGTCCGGTCCAGGATCCGGCCTGGACCCAGAAGCTCGGGTTCGAACTTTAGACTGTGGGATGGTTTTTAGGAAAACACGTTCACTAACACGTCAAAATGAAGAGAAAAATGGTAAACTAGGGGCAGCTGTCCCGCCCGCCGCACTTTCATGACGTCATCAGACGCCGCGGTTCCTCGGGGGGGAATCCCCTCTTTCCCCCGCCTCCGAGCGGCAGATTAACGCCCGTGACGTGTCGCTGATTCAGCGGATCGAAGTGCAGCCATCTTTAAACTGCGAATGACGTCACGGTTCAGGAAAAGCGTGACGTCAGAAAGCCGCGAACGGCCGAGGCTCCGTGTTCCGGGATTTGGGTCGGCGGGGCTCCAAGCGGCTCATCTTCACCCATCACGCGGAACCGAACCGAACCGAACCTCTGGCCGGGACCAGACTCAAAACCGAAAGCAGCCCGCCGCGAACCAGAGCGCCAGGCCGCGGCGGGCCGGCGGTGTCGGTCGGGGAACACGTCAAACACACGACGCGGTTCCGTTCGGTTCGGTTCGGCGCCGCCGCTGCTGTTTTAACAGAAAACAAGACGAACCGGAGCGCGGTTGTTTATTTCCTCACCCTTCGTTCAGCGACAGGCTCCTGTGCTTCCTGGTCACGGGACCGGAAGAGACCAATGACGAGCCGAGAGAGACGGAGGGGGCGTGTCCACGGGCGGAGATGTTCCGTTCCAGGGTCCGTTCGGCCGCCAATTTAACGCTCAAATCAAACGTCGGAACGCTTCAACTTCTTCGTGACGTCATGGCTCCGACTGAAATCTAATCGAACCATATTTTATCTTATCTGATTCTACTTACAGTATATCCATGGCCGCGCCGCACGGGCTGGACGGTTTGGACCGAAACCTGGTAGGAAATCAACAAACCGGAAGTGGCGACTGGTACCGCCCACAGGAGGATGTTATGGTTTTTTTTCTTCTTCTGTGAATATGTATATTTTGTCGTTTGAATGACGGGGGGGAAAAATGAACATGATGTGCATTCGAGTTTTCTACACAGCTGCAGGTCAAAGTTTACAGTGATGAAGAGCCAACCGCAGCCTGTTTTCATTCACATTTATTTGTAATTTGTTCGTCTGCTATTTTCTTTTTTTCGTTTGTTCCTTCTCAGTCTATAAATATTTCATTTAGTTTCTTCTTAATCAATATAATCTCCATTCTTTTCAGCTGTATAGTTGCTATATTTATGCAAATTTCTCCAATGTGGGATTAATAAAGGCTTCTTCTTCTTCTTCCTCCTTTCTTTAGGTATGTTTTGCCGATTTTCGAAGCTGCTGATGAAAGCACTTGCACAGCTGAGCAGTGAGGACACCAGACGCTGCTTTGAGAAGTTCACTCACTTTATATTTAACAAAAAGAGAACAAAAAAACAAAAACAAACAACAGAATCAGCATTGATGAGTAAAAAGAGCTTATGTGTCAGCAGGCCGAGGCTGCTCCGGTTCACACAGTCGCAGGCAGAGACACAAACACGAGACGACGGCTCACTTCACACCAAAACTAAAAGTGCTTCTGGTTCCTGCAACCTTCTCCCCAAACACTGAGCCACCCAGGAGAACCTGCCTTCTTCACGTCTTCATCTGGACCTCTGCTGTCAGTACCAGGTGGAACCCAGGTGGCGCTGCGACCAGGTGGTGCCGCCGGTGGTGGTGGAGAAGAACCATCGTCTGCTTGGCTCTCTGAAGCTCCTGCATGGCTTCACAGGACCATGCAGGTCCTCTCCTCCACCACTGGAGGGAGTTGTTCATTTGAACTGGGTGAATTGCTGTGACTCCATCAGCCACAAGCTCCTCCCAACAACCAACCAACCAATCAGAGAGCTCCAGCAACATACACACAGACATAACTTCCCTCTGGCTGCACAACAAACAGGAAGTACCACGAAATGGACAAAAAAAAAGAAAAAGAAAGTCCTATAAAGTGCAGTCAGAAAATGAGAACGTTTCCAAAATGACTTGGACCCCCATCTGGTTGGTGGCAGTACTGCACCCAGAATAGTGGCAGGTGGCAGTACAGCATCCAGACTAGTGGTGGCAGGTGACAGTACTGCATCCTGACCCGTGGTAGCAGGTGGCAATACTGCAACCAGACTAGTGGCAGGTGACGGTACGGCACCCTGACCAGTGATGGCAGGTGGCGGTACTGTCCTAAGACTAGTGGCAGGTGGCGGTACAGCATCCTGACAAGTGGTGGCAGGTGGCGGTACTGCACCCAGACAAGTAGCAGGTGACGGTACTGCGCCCAGTCTAGTGGTGGGTGTCAGTATTGCATCCATCAGGTACCAGGTGAAGGTGGCTGACGGTTGCACTCTGCTGTAGACACTTTGTGCGGGTGACACGACATCAGACCGCTGGTGTAGCCAGGAGCCACCAGAAGGGGGCACTAGAAAGGTGAGTTGTCCAGATTATTTTCCATGTTTCTTTTCAGTACCAAGAAAAAGAAAAAAAAAAGAAAAAAAAATGGATGTAGTTTTTTTTGGCAGTTTTCATTTTCCTCAACAGAAAACGTCCAGCTGATCCACAAACAGTCGAGTGAGTAAATCTGAACAAGAGCAACAAGATGAACTGAGCGGCAGACAGCGCCACCTTGTGTTTCCACCTGTTTGAAACGACGCAGACGACGAGGCGAGCAGATTGTCGGGTTCATGCTGGTGTTGTGTTTTTAATTTTTCTTCTTCTTCTTCAGCGAAGCGAGCGGCAACTCGGCACCAGGCGGCGCCGAGCTCACAAAAAGACATCGAGAGCGGAAGGTGAAAAAGGTAAAAAGGCAACAGAACGGACGGTCGGAGCTCCCTCCCTCCGGTCCCGTCGGCCCAGCAGGGGGCGCCGACGCACGGTGGGGGAACCCGGACGCTACGGCAGCGAGCGGCTCTGAGATCGTCGCCGTTGGTGTTTGAAAGTGAAAATTGGTAGAAAAATAGAGGCAGTATAAAAAAAAAAGAAAAGAAAAAAAGAAAAAGAAAAGAGACGGAATGAAAAGTTCTGCGTGGAGGTCAACGCTCTAGATAGCTTATAAATATCGTATCTACACAATATGTGGTACAAAAATACTTTGACTGAGCTTGTGGCGGCGCTGCGTCCACGCCCCCCGCACTTCCCAGGGGGGGGTGGAAGTTTGGGGGGAGGGGGTTCGGTTGGGGGAGGGGGGCGGAGCCGTGAGAGCGTTCAGGCACTAGGTGGCGTTCCTTTGACGGGTCCGCCGCCACACACGCACACACACACACGCACACACACACTGTGTTTTGGCATCAGGTAGACGTCCAGTGGTGGCGGCGGCGATGGCGGCGCCCTCCTCCTCCTCCCACGTTAAGGCAACTTTTTATCTGCAATGCGTTTTTAATAAAACCTTTTTTTCTCAAAAAAATAAAATAAAATAAAAAATTTAAAAAGAAAAATGTACAAATGTGTGAATACAAAGCTCTGCGGCGGCGTCAGTAAACACTGTATAGAAAATATATAAATATGATTTTTTTTTCTCCTCTGTTTTAATGTACAAATGTTCCGTTTTTTTGTTTTCTCTCTCACTCTCGACCTCCGGGGGGCGCCAGTCTCTCCTTTCCCATTCTTGACCTCATCTATGCACAATTGCTATTTACAAGTGAGGGGGCGTGGGGGCAGAGCTGTGCAGAGGGTGGGGTGATGGTGGGCGGGGCTTCAGGAGGAGTCGGTGCAAGGCGAGGGCGGGGCGGGTACAGGTGGTGGGAGTAGCTGCGCTCGGTGTAAGGCGACGGCGGGCAGCTCTCACAGTTCTCCTCCGCCGACAGGTACTGGCTGCGCGGTGTGGGCGGCGGCGGGAAAGGCTCCGAGTCGTAGTTGAGGTCGCTGGTGTAGCCCTTGGCGGCGGCGGCGGTGCTGCTGCCCGACTTGAGCGGCGCCCGTCGACCCGGTGTGTAGTCGCTGTCGCACACGTCCGTGCTGCAGGGGGTGGTGGGCGGGGCAAAGTGGCGGTAGGTGTATGGCCTGTAGCTGTAGAAGGAGAGGAGAGAGAGGGAGATAGACAGGGGGGGAGAGAGAGAGGGAGGGAGAGAGAGACACACAGACAGAGAGAGAAAGAGCAGGTGGTCAGACGCAGACGGCACGCTAGGCTAGGTTAGTCTAGGCTAGGCTATACTATGCTAGGCTAGGCTGGTCCGAGGGCAGACCCACCTGTAGGAGCGGTGGGTGGACGGGCTGTTGGACGAGTAGCCGCACTCCAGCGTGTACTGGGAGCGGACGGTGGCAGGGGAGGGGGGCGGGTTCAGGATCTGAGGACCAATCACAGCAGAGCGTGAGTCAATGAGCCAATGAGCCGTGACATCATCATCAGGGGAGGTACACAACAATGACATCATCAGGGCCCGCCACAGATATAGTAGGAGAAGAATTAGATACATGGCAACACTAGTGGACACTAGAGGTACTGCAGTCAATAAATCAATTAGTAAAAATACATCAATGAATGATAAATATTTCATTTCTGCAAATGTCACAGACTTTAAATCTTTCTAAAAAAAAAAAAATCCCCAGAAAAGATTTGATCATTCCAGTGAGATGTCTCGACTCGCTCTGATTGGCCAACGCGTTACGACGCATTACGTAAGGGTTACAGAGGCATGATGGGAAGTGACTCTAGCGCACGTGCCCAGTGGGCCCCCGCAATGCCGTCGGTTGACTCAGAAGCCAAAAAGTCTCACCCCGGGGAAGTAGGTCCCCTTGGTGCTGGACGAGCTGCTGGATGAGGCGCCGGTCACATGGGCGCGGTCGTACGGCGGCCCGCTGCTCCCGCCCATGATACTGAGGGAGCCAATCCCTGACTTTCCCCGAGACATACCTGCCAATGGGACAGAGGAAGAGGGGAGGGAGGAGGACGAAGAGGGGACGGGGGGGGTGGGGAATGGAGATTAGAGTTTGATTTTTGAAAATCATGATTTGATTGTTGCTCTCATTTCACATTCTACAAACAATGTTACACAACACATGGGTCAACACAACCAGTCAAAAATAAATAAATAAATAAATCTTTTACATGAGCACAGCACCCGTAAGAATTTCCCCTCTATGACCGAACAAAGTGCACCATTAAAAGTCCATATTTCCTCAAAGGATTTCAAGTCCCCTGCTCTCTAATAAAAAGTAGAAGACAAAGTAGGAGAAGGAAGGGAGGAAGAAGGAGGAGGAGGGAGAAGGAAAAGAAGGAGGAAGAAAAAGAAAAAGAAGAAGAAGGAGCCGTCAGCTCCTCCCCTTCTCTGCGAGGCTCCGCCCACCTGGCAGCGAGCTGCTCATGGAGTTGGGGTGTGGCACGAATCCCAGCGGCACCGAGGGCACAAAGTCGTTGGCCACCGTCTCTCCGTCGTCCTTCATCTGTGGGCAGAGAACCCGCTGGCACACAAAGTAGATGGCGCCCACCACGAAGAGCGCCATCACCACCGCCACGATGGAGCCAATGGTCTTGTTAGGGGGAGAAGGGGGGTCCTCGGTCGCGACTGGGGGGGGAGGAGGAGAGGGAGCCGTTAGGGCAAGTATGGGCAAACTATGGCCTGCGGGCCATATGCGTCCCGTTAAGTTTATTAATCCGGCCCTTAAGCCCGACTTGAAGAAATTAAAATAATAGTCAGTCAGTCATAAGGGGCTTCAAAGACAGATAGTTTGTTATAATGCTTTTGTTCATTTTAAATTGACATTAAAGGACATGCTTTCTACATATCCCATAATACATTCTTTTCTCCGATGAGGTGGCTCACCAAGACGCTCTATCCACCTGCTCCTGTTCCGGCCCCTCTGTCAAATTTTATAACCCACTGTGGCCCACCTGTCAAAAAGTTTGCCCACCCCTGGTCTAGGTGGTCCCAGGTAGTTCTGGTGGCCGTTCTGGGTGGTTCCAAGTTGTTCTGTGGTGCTTCTAGGTGCATTTATGTGGTTCTAGGTGGTCTTGGTGGTTCTAGGTGGTTCTGGTGGTGGTTTTAGCTTGTTGTGGGTGGTTCTAAGTTGTTCTGTGGTTATTCTTGGGTGGTTCTGGGTGGTTCTAGGTGGTTCTGGTGCTGCTTCTAGGCCAGGCATGGCCAAACTACAAAACTCGAAGCTATGTTTTTTCCTCCTATGAGGTGGCTCACCAAAACACTCCATCCATCTGCTGCTGCTGCTCCAACCCCCTCTGTCACATTTTACAACCCATTGTGACCCCACCAGTCAAAGAGTCTGCCCACCCCTGTGCTAGGGTCAGCTGACAGACACAGCACCCCCTGGAGGCAGAGACACTCACAACAGCCAATCTCATCCGAGTTGTCGGTGCAGTCCGTGTTGTGGTCGCACTTCTTGTGCTTTCCGATGCACTGGCCGTTGGTGCAGGTGAACTGGTCGGCCGGGCAACGCACTGCAGCGGGGGAGAGCAGAGAGGAAGTGGGCGGAGTTAGGACAGGAAGTGTACCCTCCCCTGGGGTTCGCTCGCTCGCTCGCTCAGTCGCTCACTCACCTTCACATTTGTTCTCGTCGGAGCGGTCGTGGCAGTTGACCTCGCCGTTGCAGCGCAAGCTGAGGTCGATGCACTGGCGGCTGTCGCACTGGAACTCTGCGTCGGAGCAGACGGGACAGTCCTCCTCATCGCTGCTGTCGTCGCACTCGGGGAAGCCGTCGCAGCGCCACGCCTGTGGGATGCAGTCCACCTCTCCTGAGGCGCAGGTGAACTGCTCCGGGGAGCAGGTGGGCGGCTCTGACACACACACACACACACACACACATTATAAGATGATACCAGACTGTCAATATGGCAACAGGGTGACCCCTCCGAGTGGGCATTTGAGGTACTGCAGCCAAAAACCCCATTAAAAAAAAAAACAAAAGCATTTTCCCCCACTGCACTATAAAAATAAAAGGCCTGTATAACGGCTGACAGGACGACCTCTGACCTGTAATACGATTCACATTTTCAAGTCTGAGACTTTCTAAAAAAATATAAATGAAGGCCAGAAAATCTCCAGAAAGGAGTTTCGTATTGCCAGCGTGTCACGGTTCGCTCTGATTGGCCGATGTGTCCTAAGCATCAAACGAGTTACAGATGCAGAATGGGAAGTGACACTACTGGTGTGTGTGTGTGTGTGTGTGTGTGTGTGTGTGTGTGTGTGTGTGTGTGGGTGGTGGGGTCGCTGGAGCCCGCAGGGGGCGCTGTGGTGCCGGAGCCTCACCTCCACAGGAGAGCTCGTCCTGCAGCAGCACCAGGTGGACGGGGCAGGAACAGCGGGTGGTCCCGTCGCCCTTCACGATGCAGATGTGGGAGCAGCCGCCATTGTCCAGCGTGCACGGGTGTTTGTCTGCAGACAGGAAGTGGAGGTCACACATCCGTGACCTCTGGGCTAATGAGGTGGGCCCACCATGGTGTGGTGGTGGTAGTGTGATGGTAGTGTGTTAGTGCTGAAGGATGGTGGTGGTGCTGAGGGATGGTGATGATGGTGATGACGATGATGATGATGGTGGTGATGGTGGATCATGATGATGGTGGTAGTGGTGGTGGTGGTGGATCATGATGGTGGTGGTGGTGGTAATGGTGGATCATGATGATGGTGGTGATGGTGGTGGTGGTGGATCATGATGGTGGTGGTGGTGGTGATGGTGATGAATCATGATGGTGGTGGTGGTGATGGATCATAATGATGATGGTAGTGGTGGTGTTGGTGGTGATGGATCATGATGATGGTGGTGGAAGTATTGGTGGAGGACTCACTATACTCCCTCAGGTCCAGCTCATGCACGGCGTGGATGTCACTGAGGTAGGCCACGCGGGCCTGGACCTTGGTGCGGCCCTCCCTGGTGGTCTTGTCGATGCGCTCGATCATCTGCTGCTGTTTGTCGATCCAGTACAGGTGGCTGCCGAACACCGTCAGGCCCACCGGCTGCAGGATGTTGGAGTCGGCGATGACGATCCGGTTGGCTCCTGGGAGGTCAAAGGGCAACCAACCAAAATGCCGGGAGCAGGGGGAGTGAAGTGGGGGGAGGAGGGGTGGACAGAACACAAAACAAGGTTGTCGTCGGGGGGGAGAAAAAAACTTGAGGAGCAACAGAGGCAACAGAACGGGTGAGAGACTGAGGGGCGGGGCAAAGGGCGGGGCCAAGGGGGAGGGGACAGCGACATGTAAGAAAAGTGGACTTGGCCAATCCCCATCAGGCATGAACAGTGTCTCCTGGAGACGCTAATTAGAACACACCGCCGGCTGTAGGGGGCGCCACTGAGCTCTGCATCAGCATCGACTCCCCTCCAAACTCACACAGGTGTGGGGTGAGGGCAGGGGAGGGGGCCTCACCTGATTGACCACCGCTCCCGAGCGCCGAAATCAGCACAGCTAGTTAGCATTAGCACAGTGGATCAGTATGAGCATTAGCACGGCGGGATAGCATTAGTGTAGGAGCCATTTTGTATTTATTTTTTCTATTTATTTATTTTCCAGTTTCCCTTTAAGTCAAGTCATCACATTCATGACCCCTGCTGGCAGTTTCTGGCATCACATAAAAGGTTCTGACACACCTGTGCAAACTTGATGGCAGACAAAGACCAGGTTGGAAGCAGCGAATATTGGGATCGGAGACACCAGCAGACCAATGGGTTACAGTTCGTTTTGTTTTTTGAGTCTATTATGAATTGCCTTTAATTATTCTATCATCTGCTGTATTCTTTTTGCCAGTTTTGGCCTTTTTGGAGTTTGTGGACATAAAAATAATAAGACCTTTTTTCTCTCGACGTCTCAACTCTTACGTTTGTTTTGAACTTTTTCGACAAATGGACGTATTGAAACCACCTTAGCGTCTGAAGGCATTACAATTAGCATTAGCATGGTGGATCCGTATGAATATTACCCCAATGCATCGGTATGAGCATTCACATGGAGGGCCAGATTTGGCATTAGCACAGCAGGCTAGGATTATCGAGGTGTGGGCCTCACCTGACAGGTCGCTGCTCTCAATGCGCCGCAGGTCCGAGTCGACCCAGAAGAGCTTGGCCACCTGGTTGTCAACGGCCAGCGCCACGGGCTTCCCCAGGCCGCTGAAGAACAGAACCTCCCGCTCCGTCCCGTCCAGTGCCGCCCGCTCGATCTTGGGCGAGCGCTCCAGCAGGTTGGTGAAGTACATGTACCTGCAGCAGCCAGGAGGGGGCGTTAGCACAGGATGGAGGGGAAATGGGGTGGTGAGAGAGGTTCTGAGGGGGTTCTGGAGCGCTACTGACCCTCTCTCCGGGTTGACCACAATGGCCCGCGGCTTGTCGTGCTCTCCCCTCAGCACCACGCCCACGCGGCTGCCGTCGGTTCGGGTGACGTTGATGACGTTGGTGACCTCGCTGGTCCAGTAGATGAAGCGGCTGTAGATGTCGATGCTCAGGTCATACAGCTGCAGGCCGGCGCCGGGGCCGCCCACCAAGCCCGACACCACTGTCACGCTCTGAGGGCGACAGACAGCAGAGGGCGCTCACACCGGAGCCCCGCAGCAAAGGAGGAGGAGGAGGCGGGGCTCGTCAGCGGCGGCGGCTCACCTGGTTGCCGTCCTCCTGCGCCCGGCGGATGACGTTCTGCTTGGAGTCGACCCAGTAGAGCTGCTTGTCCAGCGGGTCGTAGTCGATGGCCCGCACGTTCCTCAGGCTGTGGATGGGCAGGATGATGTCGGGGCTCTGCTCCTCGTCAATCACCATGCGGTTGATGGCCGTCTTCTGGCTGAAGAGCAGGAAGGAGGTGGGAGCTGCAGGGGGCGCAGGAGAGCACCGGTTAGAGGGGGGGGACAGGGAGTCGACGCAACGCTTGGTTCCATCTCACGTCTGCAGTGTGAAGGTTCCTACACAAAGGCCAATAGGCGAAGCGAAGCAAATCAACAATGCAAAAATGCCAATTTTTCGCCGGCAAAATTTTGGTGATCTTTCTTTGGCGCTGAAGGACAAACAATCGAGTCGACTACATCCTCAAGTGATGACGTTCTGGTGATGGTTGAATTAGAAAAGGAAAAACAAAAAAAAAATAGAAGTCTTTGGGTGCACACAATATTGTTCTTGACAGAGGAGATGGTGGGCAGGTGTGGAAGGTTGCATGACTTCAAGAGGTTCAAAGCTCCCAGTGTTTGAGGACCATTCGGACATGGTGAGCCAGTATTAGCATTGTCATTTTGGGGGCCATTATTAGCATGAGCATGGTGGGTTGAGATGTAAACATGATCAAAAGCTGACAGCAGGACAAATGTGTATAATCATTATGTTAGAACCATATTCGCATTGCAATAGCATTTCCTGAGAAGTTGATTTTGTTAGTCTTCCTCTTTCTACGGCTCCGAGGATCCAGAGAAGGAGAAGGAGAAGGAGAAGAAGAAGAAGAAGAAGAAGAAGAAGAAGAAGAAGAAGAAGAAGGCTACTGCTCACCGCTACAGGTCTTGTTGTCGTAGTTGAGGGAGAAGTGGGCGGGGCATCCGCAGACAAAGCTGCCGACGGGCACGGCGAGGCACAGGTGCGAGCAGTGTCCGTTGGTGGAGGCGCAGGCGTTCCAGCCGCCCTGCCGCGACGAGTGGAAGACCAGGATGTCCATGACATAGTCCAGGTGTCCCTGGATGACGGTGCGGTTCTGCCCGCTGGTCTTATTGGCTCGCTCGATGCTGCGCTGGCTCCAGTCAGTCCAGTAGATGTAGTCCTGGTACTGGGTGAGGCCAAAGGGGTGCGGGAGGTCGTCGGCGATCACCTCGCGGTCCTGACCTGTAGTTCGCACACGATAGGTCAGCCAGTGCCCAATCAGGCAGGTGCTACTGAGGCTCGCCCCCCAAAACCCCAAAACCCCTGCTGAGGCTCCACCCCCTCCCTCACACCGACCATGAGGCTTCTCTCCCCTCATACTCCCATGAGGCTCCGCCCCTCTCAAACTTACCCAGCATGTTGGAGGACTCAATGAGCGTAGTGTCCAGGTCGGTCCAGTAGAGGCGCCGCTCAGCATAGTCGATGGTCAGCCCGTTGGCCCGGCCCACGTCGGCCACCAGGGTGATGCGGCCTTTCCCGTCCATGGCGGCCCGGTCGATCTTTGGCTTCCCGCCCCACTCGGTCCAGTACATGTACCTGTGGAAACAGGTGAGGCGGGGGGGGGTCAGAATCAGCTCCAGGCTCCTCCCACCTCCTCCTCGCCACCCAGCAGAGGGTGCTCACCCTTGGGCGGGGTCCAAGGCCAGGGCCCGGGGACTGTCCAGGTCCTTCCACACCAGAACCTGCCGGTGCTGGCCGTCCAGCTTGGCCACCTCTATGCGGTTTGTGCCGGTGTCGGCCCAGTACAGGTTCTTGCCCAGCCAGTCCACCGCCATGCCTTCTGGGTAGTCCAGGCCAAACTCCACCACGTGCTCCAGGGCGCTGCCGTTCATGAAGGCCCGGCTGATGGTCTGCAGGGGGCGCCACGAGGACCGGGGTTAAAGTCCATCACGCACAACTTTTTATTTCACTTCCGAGTGAGTTTGTGGGTATGTGTAAATCCAGTGTATTGGATTAGTATATATTAAAAATCTGGTTTACAAAGTTCAAAAAATGTTCAAATTTGTATTTTTCTTTCTTTAGTCATTGTTGTCAAGCCCAAGTTCATTTCAACCACAACTGAACTACTTTGTGTCTGCTTTATTGATCCATTTATTTATTTAAAAAAAAGCCCAGTTAGTTAGTCTGTTTTTTTTTTCTCATAACACTGTGAATTTGCCACATGGTCTCTTTCTAAATAAAAGGCTGGAGATCAATGTTCTCTTGTTGTCCGATTCATCGGTCCATTGAAATTCCATTTCATCCTTTAAAGGTCCAGTTTGTAAAATTTTGCTGAATTTATCATTTTTGTATCGGTTAATATTACTGCAGTGCCCTATAGCTGCAATATTTCTAAAGAAGCCTGGTGTGGACAATCCAGCTGCCTGACAGCGCATTTAGGATGAACACCCAAGTCTTGAAATAAACCAATGAAGAAGAAGAAGAAGAAGAAGAAGAAGACGGACGAGCTATGCAGGTTTCGGTGCACAGGCCACCGTAGTTCACAGGGGAGTGAGGGGGAGCGAAAGAGTGCTGCAGTCAAAAATGTAACCACTTGATGTCACTATTTCTTCTCAAAATCTCCAAATATTCAATATCAATCAGACTAAATGACATGGGCGGAGCTAGTTGGCGAGGGTAATTGTGTCCTACGATGGGGTGGAACAGGCATGGGCAAACTATGGCCCAGGAGCCACATACATACATACATACATACATACATACACACATACATACATATTAAGCTTTTTAATCCGGCCCTACAAACATGGAGAAATTATAATAGCACGTAAGTAATAAAATATCTGTATTTCCGCCGTGTTTTCAGACTCATTTCAATAAAGAACCAACTACTGTAGGGCTTCAAAGACTGATTTGGTTGCAACTTTGCTTTGACGGACCCACCTTGAGCGTGATGTCGGTCCAGTAGATGCGGTTGTCGGTGACGTCGAAGTCGAGGGCTGAGGCCTCCTTTACGCCGGTCAGTGGGATGGCCACGTTGTTGTTGTTGGTCTCCAGCGAGATTCGGCGGATGTCGGTGTGGCGGGAGAAGAGCAGGAAGGCCTCGGGGACGATGCAGGTCCTCATGTCGGCGATGAGCTCCAGGCCGATGGGGCAGCCGCACTGCACACCTTGCGGCTTGTACAGGCACAGGTGGCTGCAGCCACCGTTGGCCTCGGCACACGGGTTGGTGCCTGGAGGAGGAGAAGTTGGAGGAAGAGGAGAAGACAGTCATCCTGCTCCAGTCTGTACATTGATGGCAGTCATCAGTATTAGCCTCCCTCCTTGATAGCCTCGGCTAGCCTCAGCTTATTGAAGCCATTTAATTGAAGGAGTAAAGTTCTATCATTCAGTCAATCTTGAACTTATTCTTGTCTTCAGAGAGAATTAAGAATGACTTGAAAAAATTTGTGTACAATTTCCTCTTTTGGAACTTTGGGAGAGAAGAGGCAGCTGGCCTCAGGTTTGATTTTGCAGCGGTTTTATTGATTGTCACATTTTTTTTTGTCCAACCTGATGGTGAATCAGTCTTCAGTTTATCGCTGTGTGTTTACATGGTTGGGATCAGCTGATCCGTGGCTTTCAGTTTTAAAAATCACTTGTTATTCAAACTGTTCTGATGCCTTTATTTGCCCAATTGTTAATAGGACACTGTGTATTGTGTTCATTTTTGAATGGAGAATCATTTTAATGGAATCGCGAGACACAAAGCACACAGCAGCGTCTTTTATCCATGCAAACGTCACATCACAGCGAGCTGAGCTAAGCTAAGCTAAGATAAAATAATCTAAGCTAAACTAAGCTAAGCTAAGCTAAGCGAAGCAGAACTCTCTCCCCCCCTCCCCACCCCCAATGCCGTGGCGCCACTCACCGAAGGCCTGGTGGACGTTGGCGGCTTTGAGGCCCATGAGGTCGGGCAGCTGGTCGATGATGAACTGGCGCTCAGCTGTGCGCTTGTGCACGCGCTCGATGCTGCGGCGCTGCCAGTCTGTCCAGTAGATGAAGTCGCCCAGCAGCGTGAAGCCGAAGATGTGCGGCAGCTTGTCCTCCACCAGCACCCGCCGGCCCGTCCCGTCCATGTTCATCACCTGCAGGGGCAGGAGGAGAGGGAGAGGCTTACACACAGGATACGGCCACAAGCATCACACTGACGATCCTGTCACACCTCCCATCATGCCCTGCAGCGGGGGAGGGAGGCGAGGGGCGGGGCTGCTGCTGCAGGTGACCGAGCGAACTCACAAGCTGGCTGCAGAACGCAAAGGGAGTCATGTGACAGCCAATCAGGATGCACCTTGGCTGACCAACCAGGACACACGGCCTGGCCAGCCAATCAGGATGCACCCTGGCCGCCCTGGCCGGCCAATCAGGATGCACCCTGGCCGTAGCCTTGCAGACTTCACACTGTCTGGGCAGGTTAGTTTTTGGTTCCTGGCATTTCAAACTGACAACCAGGAAGAAATAGTAGAAAAAGAAGAAGCAGAAAAGGAAGAAGAAGAAGTAGAAAAAGAAGAAGAAGAAGAAAAAGAAGAAGAAGAAACAGCTGCTGCCTGCCTGTGATTGGTTCGTCAGCAGAACAGCAGAGAAATGTCAGGAATCTACACCGGAGAGAAGGAAAATAAAAAAAAAAAAAAAAAGCCCTGTAATTTCTCTCTCTCACACACACACACACACACACACACACACACACACACACACACACACACACACACACACACACACACACACACACACACACACACACACACACACACACACACACACACTTTCCATCCTGGCGCTCCTCTCGGGCCGCCGTGTGGTTCCAGGCTCTATTCTAAACAGGACCGCCAACAATCACAACCAGCTGTGGGGAGAGGAAGGAGGGGGAGGAGCAACACCGTCCCTCACAGAACGGTACACAAATGGTCATATGACCGGCCGTGGAAAAAAGAAGCGGGGAAGAAGGGACGGACTGACTGATCAACAGGGGGCGCTGTTGCACATCTGACAGCACGCAGCCACACCAACCAGGTCACACAGCATGGGTCACATGACAAATAGATCTCATCATGCCCCCTGCTGGTCACTCACACAGTGCCACACACACAATCACACACACCTCGATCTTGTCGGTCTTGGCGTCGCCCCAGTAGATGCGGCGCTCCTGGTAGTCAAGCGCCAGGCCGTTGGGCCAGCCCAGCGAGGTGTTGACCATGATGACCCGCTCCGTCCCGTCCAGGTCGGCCCGCTCAATCTTGGGCATCTCTCCCCAGTCCGTCCAGTACATGTATCTGGAAAACAGACAGACAGAGGACGGACATCAGACCTGAGCGAACAAAGCATCCCCAGAACAGTGTGAAGCCCCGCCCCCAGAATAGTCAGAGGCCCCGCCCCCAGAACAATGTGAAGCCCCGCCCCAGAACAGCGCTAGACCCCGCCCCCCAGAGCAGTCTGAGGCCCGGCCCCCAGAATAGTGTGAAGCCCTGCCCCCAGAATGGCGTGAGGCCACGCCCCCACCTAACACCTCCTCCAAGCCCCTCATCCTGGGTCAGCTGACTCACCCAGCCACCGGGTCCAGGACGATGGCCCGGGGCTCGTCCAGGTCCTCGGAGATCAGGATCTTGCGCATAGTGCCGTTCAGGCGAGTGACCTCGATGCGGTCGGTGCCGGTGTCGGTCCAGTACAGGTTGCGGGCGATCCAGTCCACGGCGATGCCATCGGGGTGGTTGACCTGCGAGGTGACCACGAACTGGGCATCGCTGCCGTCCAGCCGTGAGCGGCGGATGGCCTTGACGTCGTCGTCCGTCCAGTAGATGTGGCCATCCACCGGGTCGTAGTCGATGGCGATGGCGTGCCGGATGTCCTCCACCTGCAGAATGATGTCGGTGAAGTCGGGCGTGTCCAGCGAGATGCGCCGCAGGTCGGTGCGCCGGGCCAGCAACAGCATCTGGGTGGCGCCTGTAGGGGGAGCAGAGAGCCAGAAGAGGGCATCGTCACAGGGTGCTAGGCTAACAGTTGGAGCTCACATGGCCAGAACACCGTGTTTACGTCAATACAGACGAACTGGTCCTGGACCGGACCTGGTCCTGATCCTGGTCCCAGTTCCGGTTATGGTCCTATTCCTAGACCTAGAACTGGTTCTGATTCTAAACCTTGACCTCGACTAGGTTGTAATGCTGGTCCCAGTCCTGGTCATCATTCTAAACCTAGACCTAGACACTGTTCTGATCCTGGACCAGGTTCTGATCCTGGACACAATCATGGTCATGGTCATGGTCCTAAACGTAGACCCTAGGCCCAGTCCTGATCATGGTCTCAGTTCTGGTCCCAGTCCTGGTCATAATCCTAAACCTAGACCCAGTCCGGACCCTGGTTCCAGTCCTGGTCATGGTCCTATACCTCGACCTAAACACGGTTCTGATCCAAAACCAAGACCAGGTTCCAATCCTGGTCACGGTTCAGGTCATGGTCCTTAAGACCTGGTTCTCAAACTGGACCTGGTTCTAATTCTGGTCCCAGTTCGGGTCATGGCCCTAAACCTAGACCTGCTTCTGATCCTGGACCTGGACCTAGACTAGGTTCAGATGCTGGTCCCAGCCCTGGTCCAGATCCTGGGTGGAAAATCCAACCAATCCAAGAGTTTGTGGACCAAACAGTGTGGGGGAGGGGCTGGAGTTGACCCGCTCCACTGGGGGAGGGTGACCCGGCACGCTGACCCCCCCCAAGTCACACAAAAGGTTCCCGCCGCCGCTCGCTCAACCGCAACACACCAATAGGAGAGGCGGGCCGAGGAGGGAGGGGCCGCCATTCAACCCCGGTGAGGGTTACCATGGCAACCACCCAGGACCCGCCCTATCTCTCTCTCACACACACACACACACACACACACACACACACACACACACACACACACACACACACACACACACACACACACACACACACACACACACACACACACACACACACACACACACTAATGGATCCAGGCTGTGTGTCTGGCTGCTTGTGTGTCAACAGTTACACAAGCACATTCTTCCCTGCTTGTGTGAAAAGTGGGAGCGTCTCCAGACGTGTGCGTGTTCCAGGAACTATGTGGACCGGGACCAGGAGCTCCAGGTTCCTCCAGGTTCCTCCCAGTCCAGACCTCAGCTCAACAATAAGAACCTTTCAACCAGCAGCAGCAGCTGGAGGTGATCACGCAAAGGAGGAGGTGAAGACTGACTTCTCCCTCCTGTGTGTGTGTGTGTGTGTGTGAGAGAGAGAGAGAGAGGGAACCAGGTGACCCTGGCTGGTGGAGACGCTTCACAGCTGGGACTGCTTTCTCAATGTGTCACTACGCCAGGGTTCAGAAGCTCTTTAACTGTTGTCACAGCTACTAGAGGGTTCTGCTCTATAGCTCTGTGGTACCCATGGTTCTCTCTGGGTGGAGCTGGAGCTTGAGGTGAAGGTGGTGGAGGTGATGGTGGATATAATGGTGGAGGTGAAAGTGGATGTGATGATAGTGGTGGTGGTGGAGGTGCTGTGATGGTTGAGGCGTTGGTGGTGGTGTTGGATGTGATGTGATGGGGGTTACTGCTGTTCCTCACCATCCCTGCAGGTGGCGCCATCCTCCAGCAGCTGCACCCCAGTGGGACAGGCACACCGGTAGAAGGGTGGGGAGGGCGACAGCAGACACAGATGGGAACATCCTCCGTTCTTCACCGAGCACGGCGTTTTCGCCTCTGCGCGCACACACACACACATACACACACAGAGGTCACGACCTTCTTGCAGAGCCGAGATTGAAGAGCTCGTCAGTCCCTCTCAGCCGACTCACGTGTGTTCTGCCTCTGGGCGCTGAAGACATGGATGTCCATGGGGGAGAAGATGTCCGAGTGGACCACTCTCTGCTGCGCCCCGCTGTTCTTGCTGCAGGAGTGGATGGAGTGGGTGTTCCAGTCGGTCCAGAACAGGGTGTCACCGTACAGCGTCAGGGCAAAGGGGTGGGGCAGCTCGCCTTTCACCACCACCTCCCTGCAGAGGAAGAAGGGGAGGAGGGGGAGGTAGAGGAGTAGGTGGAAGAGGAGAAGGAGAAGAAGGAAGAAGAAGAGAAGGAGGAAGAAAGAAGGGGGTCGAGGAGGAGAGGGATGAGAAACAAGAGGAGGAGACGCTAGTCAGAGGAGGCGGGGGGGCGGCGGCGGCAGCCTGGCGGCCGCACCTCCGCAGGCCAATCAGGGCCGGTGTGGGGTCTCACCTGTTGGTGCCGTCCAGGTTGCAGCGGTGGATGAAGTTGTGCTTGGCGTCGGCCCAGTAGAGCTTCTGCTGGCTGTAGTCCAGCGTCAGGCCGTTGGGCCAGTAGATCTCCCGCTCCACCATCAGGGAGCGGTTGGACCCGTCCAGACCAGCACGCTCGATCTTCGGCACCTCACCCCAGTCCGGTCCAGTACATGAACCTGAGAGAGAGAGAGAGAGAGAGAGAGACACAGAGAACAAGGGATCAAACAACGCCGCTGTGGAAACTGTATCAATGGAATCAGCCTTCTTCATCCATCCATCCGTCTGTCTGTCTGTCTGTCTGTCTAATCATCAAAACATTTCAATACAATAAAGACCTTCTATTCTATTTCAATTTAATAGAAGGTCTTTATGTATCCCACATTGGAGAAATTTGCATAATTACAGCAACAAAACATAGTGCAGAGATGGAAAAAATTAAAGATTTATATTAACAAATAAAAATAAAATATTTATAGAGTAAGAAGGAAAAACATTTCATGTAACAGCTGGACTGTTTACAGTTATCTACATAATGCTATAAACAAGTGTTTTATTACATGTTTATGAAATGCCCACTTATTTAGAGGTGGAAGATTCTCTTTGCACTGTACATGCTGCCAGAACTATGTACATTTCCCAAATGTGGGATGAATAAAAGCATTATTATTCTCATTCATCATCTGTCTGCCTGTTTGTCTACTGATCCGTCCATCTATCCACTGATCAATCCATCCATCCATTCATCTACTGATCCATGTCTCCAGCAGAAGCTAACGTTGCTAAGGAGGCGAGCTAGCAGCCGGTGGCAGGAAGTGCTGTTCAACGGTGTGCAGTGTGTGCGTTGCTCCCCGACAGCAGCAGCTTTGTGTTTGCTACCTGATGCGTGAACAACTTGGTGCACTGGCACGCACACGCAGCAGCGAAGCACAACAACACAAAAAAAAACAAAAAACTCAACCCTGAGGAGGGCTGTAGGGCAATAGGAGGTTGAGTGGGCGGAGCTTCACAGGTTGTTTCTATTGTTCAAAGATGCTGATTGCAGCAGAGGTCACACTGAGTTGTGGTGTGTCTGGGCCCCCGCCTCCTCCTGTCTCACAACCACCACAACACACTGATGACATCACACCCACAGACACGCAGTGATTGGCTCCAGCTCCAGCCGGGCTTCACTGCTCTCCTGACGGTGACTCCGCCCACCACACACAGCAGCGCCAGAGGTCACATGGTCAGTGATGTCACTGTACTCTACCAGGACGACGATTCAATTTAAAGCTGACCAATGAAATGGTCAGCTTTAACCTTAGGCATCTGTGTGTGTGTGTCTGTGTTACTCGAGCACAGTAAACGACAGTGACAGTGACCACTCCTGCTGATCAGGTGACCAGCCCTGTTCATGAGAACCGGAAGGAACAAACTAACCCCAGAACTCCACCTCAGCAAGAAGCGCGCACACACACACACACACACACACACACACACACAAACACACACTGCAATTCCTTGTTTTTAATCGGCCAATCCCATGACTTCCTGACCTAAAGAGGCCCCTCCCACAGGTGTGTCGTGAAAACACACACACACACACACACACACACACACACACACACACACTCTGACGTTGTTGTTCCTGCAACCCGATCCGGCTGGGACCTGCTCCTGACAAAGCAACAAGTCCCGCCTCCTCCCCTAATGCCCCTCCCCCCTCCACACAGGGCGCCACCGCTCCACCCACCCTCGCTCCGGGTCCAGGGCGATGGCCCTTGGCTGGTCCAGCTCCTGCCAGAACAGCACCTTCCTCAGCGAGCCGTCCAGCTCGGCCACCTCGATGCGGTTGGTCTCCGAGTCAGTCCAGTACAGCTTCTTGCCCAACCAGTCGCAGGCCAGCCCGTCGGGGGACGCCAGGCCCGGGATCACCGTCTGAACGGCGCTGGCCCCCGATTGGTTGAAGACGGTGCGCTTGATGGCCTCCTCGCTCACGTCGCTCCAGTAGATGAGGCCCAGTGAGTAGACGTAGTCCACGGCCGCCGCATCCTCCAACCCGCCCACCACCACCGTGGCGTTGGCCTTCTCATGGGCGGCGTCCACCAGCCGCAGGTCCCGCCGGTTGGCATAGAGCAGCAGGGGCACACCTGGTGGGGGTGGGAGGTTGGGGAAAGGTCAGAAGTCAGCAAAACTCACAGGGACATCAGACACACACGCATGTTCATATCAGTGGAATAATGACACTTCTGCTGTGTCTCAATTCAGGGTCTGCACCCTTCAAACCGAGTGTCCTCCGTCTGAAGGAAGCGTTCTTCGAGGACCCAACCTAGAAGGACGGACCAAACCTGCCTCCCCGTTAACCACCCGGTACGGTCCAGCCTTAGGCGTATTTCCTCGTTGCGTCACCGCCGTTCCCTACTGCTGGCCAACCCCGGAAGTGACGTTTTCATAGCATCAAGCTAACCATTGGTTCACCATCTAACGATGGCGTTGGATGTTCAAATAAATAAAAACCCGATGTTGAAACTGAATATTTTATGTGAAATTTAATACTTAAATTTATACAAAGTGTCTTTACCAGTACATGCCGCTAATTTCAGCTGACTTCCCAGGATCCCACGACGCTTTGCAGCAGCACGCAAAGCATCATGGGATACATAGGTACGCGAAGGATAGTAGCGGTGCAGCCTTGGAAATCGGCTAAAACGAGGGCGCATTCCGAGCACGCATTTTGAGCGTCCGAAGGACTTTGGGGAATTGGGACAAGCCTTTGCGCAGTGCTATGACGCAACTTCCTTTCAAAATGCGTACTTCAAGGATGCAGACCCTAAATTGAGACACAGCATGTATTGATGCAGGGTCACTTGCTGCTCAGGCACCACCAAAGAAGAACTAGTTTACACTAGACAAGAGAGCAGCTGTGTTCATTTACAAACATTACATACACTCACACACACACCTGTTCATATCAATTGAATATCGAGACTTCATTGATGGAGGGTCACTGTCATCCAGTGGTCAACACTGGGAAGGCCACTGACCACTCAGGCACCACAGAAGAAGAACTAGTTTACACTGGACCAGGGAGCAGCTGTGTTCCAACACATACAAACACACACGTCATGACCTTGACTGTTTATCTGACTGCAGCAGGTTTACAGGTTGCAGCTGCGAACCTGCAGCTTCCAACATCAACAGATAATCAATCAACCAGCAGCAGCACCAGCGCTACGCTGCACCAATGCTCAACGACTGATTGGCAATGGGGAAGATGGGGAAGTTGTTCACCACGGCTTGCAGTGAGTCATATTCGGAAGGAAACGTCAAATCAATCTGGACGCGAGTGACGACCATCCAGCAGGTTATTAGCACACAACAAACACCAAGCTGCAGCAAGTTCCTCCTTCACTGGCAAACTAGAGATCACACAACTGTATTCTCGAGTAACACACACAAAACACACACACTGACAATTATCTCTGGAAAGATCTTATTATTCTGAAGGAATTCTGATAAACGAGCAAGTTTTTCCTCATAGTTTCTAATTTAAATTACCGATGACAAAAAGCCACAGTAAAAAAATAAAAATAAAAAAATCACTGAAATATTTTCATCATGGACAAAATATGTTTAGAATCTGACAGTCGTGATTTAAAATACATACTTTCATATCCTATTTATTTCAATAATTTCTGTCACTTTCTAAGGATAATCGTGTCTTCCCAAGTTCTGACTTAAATTTTACATTTAATGTGATTGTTTTTGAAGAGACATGAATAAAACTTGTTGATTAAAGTCAAACTTAGAGACCAAAATTATATATCAGAACATATACTTGAATGTTTAGTGAGGCAGAGTAGTAACTGATAGTATACAGAGGGTCTTACGAAACTTGCGGAGAAAACTGATTATTCTGGCTATTTACTATTGGCACGTTTAGGGTTAGCAACATCATTTTCACCGAGAGACACCGCAGGAATGTCTAGTACTCCAGTGTAAATAAAGTTTTAAAAGGAGCAAAACCCAATCGAATTAACGTGATTAACAACTATGGCGAAACAACGAGCCAAAATAGGAAACGAATACTGTGATTTGACGAACTGAAAATAGCTAGAAGGAACAGAAACTTTTGAGAATTAGCTCCATTAGCTCCCTCCGCTAGCATGTGTTGCCGCTTCCCGCACACCGTTTAAACTCCACAAATACACCGTAGTTAGTGGAGCGACACCGGGAAAACTGGACAAAACCCGCAGTTGGGCCTCAAGGTGCGGAGAAGGAGCCGAGAAACCGGGGCCGCGGGAAGGTTTTTCCAGCTCACTTGGCTACTAACACGCAGTGTTTGTGGTTTTCCTGCTGCTTCGCTCCAGCATTAGCATCGTTAGCTTCCAGGCTAGGCTAGCTCCGCTCGGGAAAAAAAAATCCAACCCCGGAGAGGCCCCGGCCCGGACCAGACCAGCTCAGCTCCCCCACCCCGGGGAAAAAACCCACCAAGCTGCTTTTCGAGCCAACTAAGTCCACTTTAAGCGGGCTGGAGAGCCGCCGGGTGCGGCTGGAGGAGCAGGGAGTGGGAATGTTGTTGGAACTCACCTCGCACAAGAAGACAAAAAGTCGACAACAACAGCGTCCGCAGCACGGCGGCCATGGTTCTCCCGATTCTCGGCCTGCCGCCGCAACTCAGGCTCGGCGCTCCGCTCCCATCGCTGCGGCCGCGTCTCGGACAAAATGCAACAATTCCAACAAAGTTCGCGTTGAGATGGGGCTCCTAATGGCGTCCTCTGGTCGCCGCTTCCATCCCGGTGGCTGCTCGCTTCTTTCGGATCGGATCAGTCTCACATTGTCCTGCAGGAGCTCCGTCGTCTCCTTCCGCCGTGAGGAAGCTGCTCCCCTCCGCGGCGCCTCCTCCTCTTTCTCCTTCCCCTCCTCCTCCTCCTCCTCCTCCTCCTGCTCCTATTGTTGTTGTGGTCGCAGCTCCAGAGCCGGATTGTGTTACGCGGCGGTGAACGCCCTGCTTGCCGCCGACACGCACAGCGAACCGAGCCCGGATCCCGGCGGACGGACACCGAACTTTCCTGTGGGACTAGTTGATTGGACTTTGGAGCGGCTCTCCCGCACAAACAGCGACGAGCGGCTGATCACCCGCAACGCAACGCTCCACCGCAGGCTGGAAAACATCCACACTGTGATTGTTGCACACCAGCAGGCCTGCTGGAACTGCGGGAGAATCCAGGAGGAACTACTTACCAGGAACACCAGGGCCAAGGAGGACACATAACCTCACAACATACATACACTGTCAGACTGAATACACGGTTTATAGCATGAAGTAGGACACGAAGGCAGCAGGGACCAATAAAGAGTTGAAAGAACTCAGAGTGGTGAATAAATTGAGTTTAATAAGTTGAACTCACACAGAAAAGTTTGTATTAATCATTAAAAGAGAACATCAACACAATCAGCATCAGAAAGTAAAAACCCAGCCGATGGCATATTTTCAAAAACTTACCAGAGCATCAATAAAGTAGCTCTGACGTCATCAGGTGAGGGTAAAACAACAACCAAGTGGAATTATTCTAAGTAATATCTAGAGAGACTCTAAGCTGAGTGATGCTTTGACTTTGTGAGACGGGCAAGCAACAAAAACAACATGGAAAAACCGTTCACAACATCCACAAAGTGTGTTTATTTGAGCTAGAGGTGAACGAAAGTTGGAAAAGAGTTGGAAAACAATAAGAACATCAAATAAACTTCAGTTCATCATCCAGACTGAAAGTTCAAGATAAATCACTGCTAAAAGTGTTAAACACATTCATAAAGTGAAAGGAAACTTTCTCTTTCCAAGGTGTTGCATTCGGTTGCTGCAGACGGAATCAGTAAAAAGCAGAACTCGTGTGTAAATAATCTTTTAATTCCACCAAAACAAAAAACATCCCGATACAAAGTGAAGCGACCAGACACGTCACACTGTAGAAAGAGAGAAAAAAATCAAAACATCCCGGAGGAGTCCTCTGCTGACACCTGCTGGACGCAGAACGCAATGCAGCGGACCCTCGCTCTCTCTCTCTCTCTCTCTCTCTCACTCACACACACACACACACACACACATTCAATAGAAACGTACTTGATTATCTCGATTGGGAAACATATCAAAACAGTGAAGTGCGCGGGAGCGAGCGGCTGCTTCCTGCAGGAAGTAGAAAAAAGGGACACAGTGAGACGACACGCAGTCATGTGATCGCAGCAGCATGCAGCTTTACATCTGGTAAGCCCCGCCCACCAGGGCCGACCTTCCTGAGATTCAGGGAGTATTGCTTCAAAAATGCAAGTGGTCCTTCACCAGGAGCCTCAGGCCACACCTCCGACAGGAAGTGGGGTCGGCGAGTCACCGCGTTGTGATCCAGTTCTGGTTACGGTCGGGGGTACAATCACAGTCCGGTACTTCTCCAGTGCGGTGGTGGGTGGGCATGGCCTACACCTCGTAGTGAAGGTCGTTGAGCTCCAGCCGGGTATAGTGGCGCCGGTCGAAGGACTCCATGGCTTTGCGCCCTCCCACCGCCAGCGCCAGCATAAGCACTGCCAGTCCCAGCACCATGAAGGCCACCACGCCACTCCTCACAGCCCCCGCCGAGGCCCCGCCCACCGCCGGACCCTGTCCCCCGCTGGAGTTCCGCAGGTTGGAGTGGGAAAGGGTGGAGCCTATGGGCAGGACCAGGAGGTCCGGCGCCGTGGTCCTGACGGTGGTTGACTCGGTGGTGGGGGGTGGCATGGTGCTGGTTGTACTAGTGGGCAGGGGTGTGGTGCTGGTTGTACTGGTTGTGCTGGTTGGGGGGGGCGTGGTGCTGGTTGTACTGGTGGGAGGGAGCGTGGTGGAGGGTGAGCCCGTGGTCGTTGTTGTTGTTGTTGTTGTTGTTGTTGTTGTTGTTGTTGAGCTGCTAATGGTGGTGGTGGGTGGCGTGATGGTGGTGGTGGTGGTGGTGGGTGGAGTGATGGCGGGTGGAGTGATGGCGGTGGTGGTGGTGGGTGGAGTGATGGTGGTGGTGGTGGTGGTGGTGGGCGGAGTGATGGTGGTGGTGGTGGTGGTGGTGGGCGGAGCCGTCTGCAGTGCCCCTCCGTCAGCTGTTCCGACAGGAAGTGATGGGACAGCGGTAGGAGTCGGGCGTGTGGTGCTGGGCGGGTGGAGCTTGGCCTTCTTGGAGGTTTTGTTCTGCCTCTTGGTGCTTTTGTTGACCTTTCTACTGGTGCTGAGGACAGTAGGGGCGCTGCTGGTGATTTGGTGGGAGGAGCTGCTGGGGGCGGAGTTACAGTGACTGTGGTGGGCGGGGGTTTGGTCGGGGTGGGAGGAGTTTCTGTGGCAACGGGAGGAGTTTTCAGGGTCGTAGTGGTTGTGGTTGCTGTTGTGGTGGGTGGAGTGGGCGGCGCCAGAGTGGTGGTTGGAGATGGAGTGGACGGGGCTACTGTAGTTGGAGTCGGCGGGGCTACTGTGGTGGTGGTGGTTGGAGTGGGCGGGGCCAGAGTGACAGTTGGAGTAGATGAGTCTAATGTGGTGGTTGTAGTGGGCAGGGCCACTGTAGTGGTGGTTGGAATGGGAAGGGCCGGGGTGGTGGTTGGAGTGGGCGGGGCCACTGTGGTGGTGGTTGGAGTGGGAAGGGCCAGGGTGGTGGTTGTAGTGGGCGGGGCCACTGTGGTGGTGGTTGTTGTGGGTGGGGCCACTGTGGTGCTGCTCGTCAGCTCCCTGGAGGTTGCCGTGGCTACCGGGCGGACGGTGGTCGGATGGACCAAACCTGCAGAAGAAGAAGAAGAGCGATGATGAAACTGCTGGCAGTGTGACAGTGCGGGAGGCTCCTCCCCCTCCTGGTGGAAGCACCTCCTCCTGGCTCTACCTTTGTAGATGTCGTATGTGTTGACGCCCTCTTGGGCCTTCAGCGGACAGTCCTGCTCTGTCGGGCAGTGGAACAGGAAGCAGTTCTCTAGCCCCGTCTCCTTGCTGGCCTTGAACACGGCCATGTTGCACTTGGCACCTTCAGGGACACACAGAGGCTGAGAATCAGTGTGGGCGGAGTCAGGGTGCGTGGAGGCGTGGCCTCGCCTGGCTGCTGACAAGTGTCGGGCCACCATATTTGAAAAAAAGTACATTTTCCCGTAAATATGATAATAAAGTTATTCTCCAGAGCCTGTTCTTTTCACATCATATAAAATCCACTTGGTTGCGTTATATTTGCATCACTGCGTCATATATTACGGTACAGTTTTTATCCAATCATATTTCAGCGAGCTTGTGTTGTCAGGTTCCATGAAATCTGCGTTTGGCCAGCAGAGTCAACATTGTGGGCTCCTGTTGGCTGTCAGTGAACGGACTGCGATGCCAAAGGCCGCTAGACTTTACACTGAACTTCACACCTACATGTCCTGTGACTGGATAAGAAGGCCTCGTGATAACCTGACAGACTGAACTCTACCCAGAGATACAGTTGCCACCACGAAAGGTCTCCAGGTTGGAGATCCTTCATGAAGGAGAAGATCAAGATTTAGTTGCTAAATCATCTGCAATTTAAAATGTAAACAATGTGGCGCATTGACGCAGCTGTCGCACCAGCATGCTCTATCGTTTAATAATTCAATAGGTCAATAGTTTGTTTCGTCATTGTGTTGTCGCTCATACGAATCAATGACAATGTGCAGTTTATTGGACCAGTTTGGACAAGGGTTAAAACTCACAGTTTAGTGATGGTGGACTTATTCAAACTTTGT
Source organism: Thamnaconus septentrionalis (assembly GCA_009823395.1). NCBI lineage: Eukaryota > Metazoa > Chordata > Actinopteri > Tetraodontiformes > Monacanthidae > Thamnaconus > Thamnaconus septentrionalis. The sequence goes on along the minus strand of CM020502.1, from coordinate 28,722,784 downwards.
TGAGGAATCACTGAAAATCACCTTTTATTTGTAAGTCCTGACAGCATCAATGGCTTTCGTTACTGAGTCTTAATTATCATTTAAATGCTCCGGAAACTAAGTGTCGCTCAACTAGGTCGCCTATATGAAGGTGATGTAATGTGTTAGTGTTATTCTGTATGGATTCTCAAGCTGTAGTGACATATTGTGGGTTATATGAGGCATATTAATTTAGGGTAGACTAAATATGGCTGTATAAAGTCACGAGTTGCGTTTCCATTGCAGTTTTTTTGCAAAATAAAAGCCATGTTTCTAAAATTTCAACAAAGTACAATCACCATTTGCGGGTGTTTCCAATGAATGGTGTGAAGCGCATGAACTGTATCTAGCTAACGAGATTTATCTATCTCGTTAAATCTCGTCCTGCGAGACCCCACTGTGAGGAGGATGGACGTACAAAATGTCTCGTATAAATCTGCATTTCGATGTTGTTTGCTGTCAAGAATTGTTGTTGTTGTTATTTTTCTCTTTGATTACTTGTAAAAAAAAAAAAAAAAGCACCAGCTCCTCCTACGTCCAAACATAATGTGCCATTTTCACTTGAAGTGAACTGGTCACGTGACCCCGTACGTCACGTCCGCTGACGTGTCAATGCCAAAAAGGTGTTTCCATGGTGTCATATCATGGAAAACCACCTCATGAGAGCGTCAAAACCTTTTAGCCATATTTGAGAGTTTTTTCAGGTTTAGGTGTTTCCATGACCAGTATTTTATAGCCATATTTAGGTTTTGCACAATTCTAGGGGCTATGGAAACGAAGCTACTGAGCCCGCCACTGCCGCTGACTCACCTGGCTTCACTTCCTCCGAGCAGCAGGCGCGGACGCAGGCCTGCTCCGATCGCACAGCCCGGGCCACTACCGCCACAGTGGAGGTGTGGCTGGCCGACAGGTGCAGGTTGATGTTGACCTTCTGGTGCTGCCTGAAGTAGCAGGTCTCGGCGTCGGCCGCCGACACAGGAAGTGACGTCACCGGCAGCAGCAGCAGCAGCAGCAGCGAGGGGAAGGGCGGAGCCATGGCTGAAGCAGATCCGCACTCTGTAGGAAACACACACACACAATCAGGCCACGCCCCTCTTCAGGATAAGTCCCACCCATCCAGATCCACAGTGCACAGTAAAAAAAACACTTTGGTTACAATTAGAAACAACGTTGTGATTGGCCAGAGCAACCCACCAGCAGACCACCACCGACCAATCGGGAACGAGTAAGGCGGTGCTCCTGACATTCAGAGCTGTCCCAGCAAAGTTTGAGTAAATTTAAAGTCACTGGTAACACTGGGGACACTGCCCCCTACAGGCAGCCTTAGTCATGTCAATCCGATGGGCACAGCTGTGGAATTAAATACGACAAGACCTAGCGGGTAATGTGACCCTAGTGTTCTAAAACCACCAGCGTGAAAATGTTGCTGTGAGTCTTGAGGCATTTTTTTCCAAAAGTTTTTCCAAAATTACAAAAACATTCTACTGACTCTGACTGATTTTTTTTTTTTTTTTTCAAGAAAAATGTTCCATGGAAACATATTGATTGCTGTGGAGTGACTGATAGCTCCAAGGTCCACCAGTAAAGTTTCATCACACACACACACACAAACACACACACATATACATGCTTTAGTATGTGATATTTCCCTGGGACCCTGTGAACGCCTCACAGGATCCCAGGGTCATGACCTTTTGCTCAGATTGATAGATGATTATACACACACACACACACACACACACACACACACACAAGACGGTGCGTTCAGGGACCTGAAGACAGAATTAGCTGCTGTGTGATCAGAGTGGCGCTGACAGGACGAACCGCCGCTGTCGCTGCCGTCTCATCCCAATTGGTCACAAAGATTCCAGATCAGAGAGGAGCATAAATAGAAAATCTAAAAAAAGGAGCAGCGTGTGCACCACGTGCAGGAGGCGCCGAGCAGCCCAGGGCTTCCTGCTGGAGGTCAGTGAGACTCACCGGGTCGACGACGACCACCGCCACCAGCGTCCTCCTCCAGGGGATGGCGCCGCTCTGCTGGTCCACAGTCCACTGGCAGAACTTTAACCTGAGACAAGAGCACAGTGTGACTCCACCCCCTCCTCAACAGCTGATATGAGGTGGCAGGTGAGGGGTGATGAGGTGGAGGCCAAACAATCAAAGCACAATCCTGTCAACGTCCAACAACAGTCTACTGTGATTTAGGATTTAATTCTTGAGGCTCAGTTTTCTTCCATCCTTCTGATAGAAACACAAACTCACCGTCTCCTGGTGCAAAGTGACTGTTTTTTAACCTGACTGCCTCTATTCTGGCCTCTAAACCGGCCCGTGGCTGATCCACACGTCCGGACCTTCCACCGGATGTTTCCTCCGTCGTTCAGTTCTTCACGTCACCTTCACTCGGCTCATTCAAACCACCGTCCGCCTGCTAGCTGCCCAACTCGGTTCAAGCGCCCTCTGCAGGCGAGTCTCTGCAGTGCCGCAGCGGCTCTGTTGCGTGTCCTACATCCACTGAACGGAGCAGTTAGCACGTTAGCACGCTAACCAGTTAGCTGTCTGTGGCGAGTAGACTGTTGGCCGATACTCTTCCGGCGGAAGACAAGATAAACATGTGAGGAGGAGGAGACACGTTCGGCTCAAACACCTGCAGCAGCATCAGCCTCTCTCTCTCTCTCTCTCTCTCTCTCTCTCTCTCTCTCTCTCTCTCTCTCTCTCACACACACACACACACACACACACACACACACACACACACAAGCCCAGCCGACCCTCCGGCTCTTTGTTCCCCGTGTCAGGGTGCAGTGGGAGACCCGGGACCCAGAGCAGCCGGTGGCCGCTGCTCTCACCTGGACTCCCTTCCTCGGGCTCCTGCAGCCCCTCGGGCCGCCGTCCATCGCGCCTCCGTCGGTGTGTCGCACTGACAGAGAGCCGCTGCAGCAGCCGTGAACCGTTTCAGTCCCGGCGAGCGAACAGGTTTCGCATGACGGTGGGAAGCGAACAGGACCAACGGCAATGTGGACCCGTCCGGTACCGAGCGGAGGGGGGCAGGGAAGCAGGGAAGTGCTGGTCGGCCGTCAGTCGGAGCAGGAGCTGCTTCCGGTGGGCGACATCATGTCGGAGCTGTGCTGCGTCTCAGCCGGTGTGACCCATTTTTAGTCTTTGTCCTCTGGAGGGGGAGGGGTGGAGAGGGGAGTCTGCATCCCGAAGCAGCATCAGCATCATCAGCATCATCACCACTATTACCTTCATCTTCACCATTTTTCTCATCACTTTCATCTTCATCATCATCATCCCGTCCCTCTTCATCATAATCGTCATCCTCATCACCACCATCTCCATCTTTATCACCATCACCTTCATTGTCATCACCATCATCACCACTACCAGCAGAGATCAACCCAAACCACTCTTATGGAAACTGACGTGTCTTTATTCAAACACCTGGTTTCTCCATCCAGGCAGCTCATTAGTCACTCATGACTCACCAACATCTTCTCACACATTCAACAATACAAAAAATGAAATATGTAACGACTTCCAGCTGTGATGATGATGGTGTTCTCCAGGCTGCTGAGGATCTCCTCTCCACTGAAGTCCACCTGTCCTCCGGTCCTCTGGTCCAATCAGGTGTCTGGCTGCTCCTTCCCAGGATCCTCTGGGTGGAGGTGGGTCTAGAGTCCAGCAGCTCTTCACTCTACGTCGGCCATCTCCACATCGCCTTTCACCGCCGCCGACTTCCTCTTCCTCCTCCTCCTAGTTGCCGGGGCCTCCTCGGTGTTCTTAGCTGGTGCTGCTGGTGCTGCTGGTGCCTGTACTGAGGCGACAGGAGGTGTTCAAGTAAAGTCCCTAGCAGGTGTTCAGGTGAAGCCCCCCGGCAGGAGTCCTGCTCCTCCAGGTGGTCAGCTGACCTCCTCCTACCTTCAATCTCCTCCTTCTTGCTGTGCTGCAGCTGCTTCAGCAGCTTCCTCCGCTTCTTCCCCGACAGCGTGATGTTGGCCCTGGCACTGGACCTGGAACCACACCACAGGTGACCCCTGTGATCCTACCTGGCCCCCCGCCCACCCACCTGGCCCCCCCACCTACTCACCGCCGCTTCTTGAGGTGGTGGATGGTGATGAGGCCCTGGTCCACCACGGCTCCCACCACCTGCCTCTTCTTCCTCTTCTCCTTCCCCAGGACCCGCCTCCGCTTGAACAGCTTCTTGCCCAGCTCCTGCAGGGGGCGCCAAAATGGAGCACACATATGTCAGTGTTGTACTCATGGATGTATTATAAGAACTGGACACCAGACTGGCAATATGGAGGTGCACGTTTCCCTCCTCCCCCTCCCCAGTGGCCACTTGAGGTACTGCAGCAAAAAATGACATGGGCCCAAAAAGCATTTTCCCCATTAGACCGCAATACAAACAAAGGCCTGTAAAACGGCTGACAGGACGCCCTTTGACCTGGATTGCGGTTCATAACAAATCTTTCTATTGCAGATTTTTCAGTCATGTTCTTTAAGTCTTTCAAGGAAATGATAAATGCCAGAAAATCAGTTTTATATTCCCTTTGTGACATCACGCCGTTGTACGTTGCTGCTGTCTCGGCTCCTTCTGATTGGCTGATGCACAATAATAATAACAATGGCTGATGAATTTATATAGCGGCAATGCAGGATTACAGCGGCATGATGGGTAGTGTTACATGCTCTATGGGGCCTCAAGTGCATAAATCAAAAACTTTTTCAGCGTATGCTCTGGCTGAGCAACTATGGTGAAATGAATCAATGTGCAAAAAAAAAAAAAAAAAAAAAAAAAGGACCCTGTAGAGGGACTCGAGCCCGAGGTTGGAGCACCTCCAGAATGAACAGGCTGAAGAAATGGAAGTGCCCCCCCAACGGCAGAGGCGTAAAGTGCTGCCGCGGTTCATCTCCGTGTGAGACCATACTGCGCATGTTCGCGGCACCAACTGGATGTAAACACAACATGTGAGCTTCACGCGCCCGCCGACATGGTTAGCTGTAAATGCTAGCAAGAAACGTAGACGCAGCCCCTCCGCCCCCCAACCCGGACCGGAAGCCTGGTTTATCCGGACATGTCCGGTCCGGTCCAGTTACAGCCCTCTGGTTCTTACTGTTTTGGGTCGGTTGATTTTCCCTGCAGGCGGCGACATGTTGAGCAGCCTCGCGAGCACCGGAAGAGTCGCTGCTTCTTCTTCTATGGTTTGCTCCTGGTCGCCGCCGGCTGTCGGGCCCCGCAGCTCCATACTGCCGCCACCCGCCCAGTGACGCGCACTGCAGCCGCATCATACGTCATTTGAACGACGGCAATATGGAAAACAAAACCATCAGTACAGATAATCGCCGAGCGCTTTGTGGTGCCCCCTACTGGCAGACTGAAATGATGAAACGAAACATCCGTGCAGGTTCTTAGTCATCCAGGTCATCTTACAGTAGAAGGGTTCAAGCTGCATTTCCATAGCAGTTTTTCGCAAAATGAAAACAATATTTCTAAAATTTTGACTAAGTATAATTGCAATTTGGGCAGACACAGGCGCAGTGGTTAGCGCTGCCGCCTCACAGCAAGAAGGTCGTGGGTTCGATTCCGGGCCTGGGACCTTTCTGTGTGGAGTTTTCATGTTCTCTCCGGGTTCTCCGGCTTCCTCCCACAATCCAAAAACATGCATGTGAGGTCAATTGAACACTCTAAATTGTCCGTAGGATGCGCACGTGAGTGTGAATGGTTGTTTGTCTCAATGTGGCCCTGCGATGAACTGGCGACTTGTCCAGGGTGTCACCCTGCCTTCGCCCTAAGACAGCTGGGAGAGGCTCCAGCAGACCCCCGTGACCCTGAGCTCAGGAAGAAGCAGGTATGGAAAATTATTCAATGAATAATTGCAATTTGCAGGTGTGTTTCTCTTTGATTACTTGTAAAAAAAAAAAAAAAAAACATAATCCTGCATCCGATCACAACACGCCATTTTCAGTTGAAGTAAACTGGTCATGTGTTCCCGTACGTCACGTCCGCTGACGTGTCAATGCCAAAAAAGTGTTTCCATGACACTTTTGCAATATACCTCTATATGGACACGTGTGAAAACCACCTCATGAGAGCGTCAAAACCTTTTAGCCATGTTTGAGAGGTTTTTTTATTGCCATATTTATGTTTTGCGCAATTGTAGGGGTCACGAAAACTCAGCTTCTGACGGGTTTGTGATGTCACTTCCAGAAAAAGAAGGCGACGGTACGGAGTGAGCAGACGACAAGAGGGAAGTGTCAAAGGTTTAATCTGTTCAGTACAGGAAGTTGATCTCAGTGCAAGTGGCATAAACAACAAGGTGTGA